>JAPDEH010000046.1:0-196241 GCA_027569075.1 Aspergillus asperescens | reverse complement strand
ATAGCGGGAAACGTCGATTTCTTGAAGCCAGAGTTTTCTACAAAATATACACAAGTCTGAAGACGATATTTTCTATCTACACGTATTACATTGAGCTACCCGTACGGAAATACCATTAATCCGACAAAAACCAACGATCACGTGATACCGCGTTCTGCGGGACGCGATCTGGAGACTCTGGAGACTCTGGAGTCCCATGTGGTCACTCTTCAAGTTCTTCTCAAATTAACATTTCGCCCCCTTAAACAGGCAGACATGTCTTATTATGACATTGATTCAATCTTGACAGATGCTCAAGTACGGCAGAGAATCCCCCAATCCCCATCTACCGTCCGAAAACTAAACCCAAGCCTCTACCCAGAAACTGCCATGCACGTTTGAACTTGATGTCCCTGGGCTTGGCATCCTGGAGGGCAACCCGGGGGAGAATGTGAGATTATTGTACTCTCCGTACGTTCGCGGGTACGGGATAGCCATGGCTGATTGCGAATAAACAGATAAAAGCGGGAACCCGTATCGATCTGCCACTGTGGCTGGGCGAAATGCTCTCTATCGGGTAATTGCTTCACACCTTAGCAAGTGACTTCTGAAGATGATTATGTCTGATTTCCAAAAAGAGCACGATTGGGGACTTCCCGACTAGTCACCCTTGACATGCCATCTGCGCTCTCGGAGCGAGTGATGAACGCTTTGAAAGCGGACCCTCGAACGGTTGATCTGCGCTCTTTGGCACCGAACTATTACCGTCTGAGTGAAAGAGTCCTGGAGCTCTTTGAAGAGGAGGAGATGGTTGATATGCTGAGCAATGTATGTTCAAACGCTTCCCGTGTTGGGTACATCTTTGCGGGGGTACCTTAACTGACGTGCGTTGATTAGACTTTTAAAAAGCGTGCTGCTGAGATTGCTGACCACGCACATAACCCGAAAGGCGCTCTTGGGGACGGTGTGGAGTTCTTGCAGGGTCTGGACGAGACAGAAAGACAGTGTAGGCCCTCAATTTGACCTTGGCCTTGACCATTGAGGATTTGCTTACCAGAAATTTAGTGTTCCGCGTCGCCCATGATAGTGCCAAAGAGACGCGCATCTGGGCTGGAGAGGCCAAAAAGAGATGAGGGGCAGCCTGTGGGTAAGTGAACAAAGGACCGAGCTGTGCTTGTCCAGTTATGAGGGATGACTACATGAAAGAAGGCGCGATACCGTACGATATTACTGGATAGGTTTGGCCGATTGGCAAGGACTCAACAACATGTTGTGCCCAAGCTTATTCTCTGGAAAACTTGTCATAGATATGGACCGAAATCTATCCAGAAACTCACGTGCCAACAGCAACTCAATTTTGGGACGGATTGAACAATGAGCTGGCTCAATCAGGGTGGAATTGGGGCAAACATCTTGCAATCAAAGATTAATCATGAACAAAGGCCAAACTCTCTATGCCTGATCTCGACGACGGGTAAAAGTGCCTCCGTATACTCTAGAGGGGTAGTATACTCCGTAGCAGTACTAGGTTCGGAGACGAAGGATAAAATACGGTGGTTCAAGAGTCGCAATCATTGCATTAATAAATTTTCATAATCCATCCATATTTCAGGGATAGCGTGGTATTCCCTTCCCTGCCTTCAATCTTGGTTGGCAAATCTGATCATCATGGCCGAAACACACTCCCGTCGCTGAACCGTGGATACTGCAGGATGTGGTGCGGGGCTGGTTGAAAATTGGGAACAGATACATCAGAATCAATAGAACCACAGAATATGAATCTAGTAGTTGACTAGAGTCCTAGACTCCACAATCGATGTCAGTTCTCCCAAGAGCGCAGAAACGTCGATACCGTAGGCTCCAAAGATTGGAAGGATCATTTATCGTGTGGCAGGAAAAGAAACGCCCTCAAGGAATGGAAGCATGAAACCCCTCAAGAACGTCCCTTTCCGATTGGACAGGCTGTGGAAAAAGAGAACCAACAGAAGAACGGCCATCCGCCCACCCCAGAGCCAGAAAAGCCCCGGCTGGATCCTTCTGCTCGCGAAAAGATGCTAAGGAAGAGACTAAGCGGAGGTACCTGACTCTAGTCGGCTTTAGTGTGCAACTCACAGCCCCTGGGATGATGGCAGCTGCACATCCGTCCCGCCTCTCCAATTTGGTCTGGATCCTTGAGGCTTCAGCTTGTGCTCCGCGCTGGGATGGCTTTGCTGTGTGAAATTCCATGAATGAGCAGTATTGAACACCAGAAGAGGGTGGAAGAATGCAGCTCAACCTTGGTAAACAACTCCCTGCATTCACGCCCTATCCCTCGCATTAGTCAACCCCACGGTACCATTCAACAGTGACGAATTCTGATCTTGAATCCTTGATGCAGAGTGAACTCGTGCAGTGTGGGGATTTGGCTCTTGTCAAGTTTCAACTCCCCTTTCCCTGGGCCGCCCACTAAGATCCATCGATCGACTGGTCACAATTAATGAACTCGCTCGTCATCATCACCTCCTCCTCCTATCTCTCCCCTCACGTCCCAGCCCGCTCCTAGAGTCTTTGTCGCATCCTCATTCTGCGTCTGTTGACGACGCTTCTTCCCTCTATAGCGCCTCCCGGCTCTACGCTATACCACCAGACTAGTCAAACGCGCTCGTCCCATCTTTGAGATCTCTTGGAACTAGCTCTTCCTGGCGTCATCGTTTCCTCATTATCGGTCGCGACATGGTCTTTTGCCCTTGCGGGATCCTGTCGTCTCGTTTTTCAGGCCCTTGCCTGTGAGACTTGCAGCTGGTGGATACATGTTCCTGTCGCACTCAATCGGCAATCGTGCCTCTTGCCATTGATACGCATTAGTTAAAGCTCGTCAGTCAAAATGGAGGGAAATCCACAGCCGCGAAGCTCCGTCTCAGGACAGACTTCTACTCCGTCTTCCTTGCGACACTGCTTATATCCCTCGCCGGCCGCGACAACTCAGAGTGGGATTGAGTCTTTAAGACAAAGTTCGAAATCAAAAGGTTTGTTTTGCCTTGCGGATTCTACCCCTAGTTGAGAAAGCACATTGAGCTAACCGTATTGCCCTTTCTGCAGACAGATCTGAACCCCCGAGACCTCCTGCGCTCAACCGAGTCAAGGGCAAAATCACCATGGAGACCCCAACACGAATGGGTACCGGTGCGAACAGATACCCTAGACGTAACACTGTGCATAGTACTGATCCATGTACAGACATGTCATGGCTACAGGATGCGTCCCCCATGGCCAGAACCCCTCGGACACCTCAAAGATCAAGATCCGGTAAGTGTTGCTCGTTGCTATCTAGATAGGAATTGAAAACTACCAAGAATGGCCAACATACTGATTCGAATACAGAGACTCCAGAATCTACCTCTACATCATTCGTGAACCCATCCTCCGCCCTGCTACAAGACTTGCTGAAGGAACAACGCGCGACTCGAGGAGCAAGGGCAGGGGGACTCGAGGAGTTGGAAGACAGTCCGCAACGGACGCCGGACTGGTGTCAGTCTCAATCACGATCCCACCCTCAGGAAGAATCGGGTTTCGAGAAGCAGCAAAACACTAAGATGTCATCGTCTGGGAGTATTAGACGGCCGCCGGAAATGGGAGTGAGGGAATCGGATCAGGTCAGTACCTCGGAAGCTCTCAAAGCCTCCTTGGATGTTCGGCTCATGAGGTCTTAGTATATCTCGAAAATCAGCAAACAAAATTTCGACCTGAAACTGGAAATCTTCCACCGCGTGCAGCAATTATCTGTGTTGGAAAAGAAGCAGGAACGAATGCAAGAACTAGAGGAAGAGCTTCAACGCATGCGTGGATTGGACGAGGAGGTGCAGGAGCTTAGGGCGGCCGAGGAAGATAACCAGAGACTACGAGAGTCTAACGAGCAGCTACGACAAGAGATCGATAAACGAGACCAAGCCGTTACTGAAGCTGTAGAGCTCATTTGTCAACTCGAGGCGAGATTAGAGGAACTTGGGACGAGCATGGATTTTTCACGACCTTCGACTGCCCAGCCTCCCCTTGATGATGACTCCGGCGTTGCCACACCCAGGAACGCCTCGACCCTTGGTATTCCGGAAAGGACATCCTCTAAGCGTGGCACTAGATACTCCGAACGTCGCCGGGTCTCATCGGGTTCCCGGATTCTTCAGCGGGCGCCATCTTTCCTGCTCGATGAGAGCAAGAGCACGGCAGCTCTACGCAGCCTTTACATTGAAACGGATGATAACCCTGTCGCTGTACCGACCACGATCACAAAATCCGAGAGCATGAATTCTATGGCCGAGACAGCTGAGCCGGAGTCACCAAGACTGAGTGCCCTGAGCGAGTGCAGTGAACTAAACGTCAACGACAGTCTAATCGCCGACGATGGATTTGACCAGATTGATATTCCAGTACGGCGGGGGGAGACGAATGCTCATGGCGCGAATACTTCTTCCACGACATTAGGCAAATCTGATCGCGACTTGGTCCGTATAGATCGATGGATTCCGACGGAAGCGGATAATGCTTCCAACCGGGACGTTCCCAGACGAAAGACTCGACGCCTGTCGGACGTCTTCAAAGAGCCCCAGGCGTCAAGCCCTAGCAATAGCTCCAGCCACAAGTCAAAAATGGAGAGCATTTTTGGAAGCGCGCGGCTTCCCCCGACGCCAGACACAATGGTCACTGCGTACCCAAGATGGGCGAACGGCTCATCGAATAGCACCATTGCAGATAAGAGCCAGTCCGACCTGAGGCGATGCCTGACCCGGCCCCGGTCCACCGGCGAACTAACAGCCAGGCGAAGCTCAATCAACAGCGAACTCCGAGAAAACATGGATACAAACCTAAGCCAGGTCGGGCTGCCGCGGCCCAGTATTGACGAAATGGATGAAGAACCCGTAATCTTCCCTCTGAATAGCATCCGAACTCCTTACGGCTATTCTTCCAATCACGGAGTCTTTACCGAAGACTTCGATAGAGTTCTCGCTAGAATGGACAAGGACTATTACTCGCCGTCCAGGCGAACGTCACGCGACGAAACGGCCAGTCTAGGGTCTTCGCCGCCATCTCTGACAGCTGATGACTGGATCGAGGCGGCCCGTTCCGGCACACGGAACCGGACAGGGCCTATCCCAGTAAACTCTCGACTCGTCGGTGCACGGGCGCCGAGTCAATCCTCCTTCCTGGGTCGCCGACACAGTATCGATTCCGCAGTCCGGGAACCCACCCTACCTATTATCCAAACCCTCAACCTGCGCTCTCTGGAGGATGATGACGAATCGCCACCCACCGCAACGGAGCCTGAGCCCGAGCCGCGCCG
Source organism: Aspergillus asperescens (assembly GCA_027569075.1). Classification (NCBI taxonomy): domain Eukaryota; kingdom Fungi; phylum Ascomycota; class Eurotiomycetes; order Eurotiales; family Aspergillaceae; genus Aspergillus; species Aspergillus asperescens. The sequence continues at coordinate 190,948 of JAPDEH010000046.1, read as the reverse complement.
TAGGATCAGCCTTCTCCCACCTTTCTTCAGTCGCTCTGGCACCGCCCGCCGGCTCCAAGCCTCACCCATGTCTAGCCCCATCGACAAGGACGATGGCGCCCCAGCGCCTGTCGTCCGTAAGACGAGAAACCAACCATCCCGGGCCCCACGTCCATTGTCCGGACACGGCGACGACTTCAGCGGCTCCGGACCAACATACGCCGAAGATCATATGTCGCGCTCCTTCACGGAAGCAAGCCTCTTCAGCAGCTCAATGTCCTCCTCTGCAACAACAAGCAGACCCATAACCTCCAATGGCGGAAAGGACCAGTACAAACGCCGCGGATCACTCGGTATATTCGGCTGGATGAAGGGCGCCAGCGCCGGACTAGGCTCCTCGCTCAAAAAGTCCGATTCAGCGTCTCCCAACCCAACAGCCTCCGCTAAAATAGATAGCCCAGTAACTTCCACATCAGCATCATCCGCTTCAGCAAGCGGAACCGTCCGTGCGTCTTCCCGCCTCACAACACACGACAACGTCACTCTCACCCCAGGCCAGGAGCCAAGCAAGCCCTTCGAACCGACGGTGGAGGAGTTAGCAACTCGTTCCAGACATCCAACTCGCATAGATGAGCAAGTTGACGAACAGGGCAGGCGTCCCCGATACATGGAGCGACGGTCGAGGCGGGCTTAACTAAACCCACACCACAACCGCTTCCTTCCTTCCTTCCTTCCTTTCATTCATTCATCTATCTACGATAATCTACGATTAACCTACCTACTTATTTTCTGATCTAATGTGTCATGATACCCCCAATGACTATGAGTACAAGTACACTTTGCTTTCGTTATCATCTTTCGTTGGACGTCGGATAGTCACGAAGTGTCTCTCTCATTTTACTTGTTTTCTTTCCTTTTTTGTATAACAGTCGACTATGTACAGCGAGCTCAGCCTGAGGCACCTGTGGGTTTCCTTTTTGTGGTTACATTTCATTTTGCCTTTAGGGAATGAATGCCAGAAACATGTGGCAACTCTGCAGCAAGTGTATTCAATTGAGATCTCTTTGCGGATGGAGGAGGGCTGGATTTTGGGGGAAACTGGGTCATCCATGGTTCTTAAACAAAAACAAGTTCCCAATCGTAATTCTATGAATTCACTAGGCATGCTTTTTCTTTTCTGGAATGCGGATATGGCCCAGTAGGCCAGGTTTATATCAAGAAACTCCAGTCTTTTATTTCAGGGCTGAGACCAAGCTAGCTAGCAGAATAATATAATTATCACTAGAAAGCACCAAGTAAACGCCAGGCCCGCTATAATAAGTCCTGCGCCGTGTAATCAAAACAATCTAATTCTACACACCAGGGCTTGCTGGAAGGTGAAACTTCAAAGACGGCAAGATCGGAGTTCGATCAATACCAACTATTCCCCTCCTCCCCGAGCCTCTTCCCCGTCGGATTCATCGAAATAATCCTCTGCCCAGGAATCGTTTCATCTGTAAAAGTCGACTCAAAGGTTCCCGATATAGCCCGTTTCCCTAGCATCTTAAAAGAATCATACCCCTCCAACTGCCCATTACAAGCCGCCCACTCCCTGGACAGCCGCGGACTCGAGCCATTACCTAGATCGCACCAGCGCGTAACGACAATGGCGTGCCGGAAGCGAGACCGTGCGTCTGTTTCGCGCTGCTCGGTGAGTTTAACCTCGATCAGATATTCCGATGGGCAGTCGGGGCAGCGGCGCATGGGGCGGCAATGGCTACAGAGGGTGGTGATGGAATTCGGGTTGTGAATGCGCCTGTGTACTACGTCTTTGGCGCGGTTCTCGAGGCCCTGGAGGCCATCTGTGGCGCGGGCGAGAGGGATGTGCGTGAGTGCGCATTTGGCGGCGGACATGAGGTCACCGTTTCGCCAGTGCGCGCAGGCGGAGAAGTAAGGCCAGTAGTCCTCGCGGGAGTAGAGGAGGAGGCGTTGGGAGGATGGCGGGAGACCTGGTTCAGCGAATGTGGAGGAGGTCACCCGCATGAGGAGGTGGCCGTTGTGGACGATGAAGCGGGATTGGTGGGACCAATTGTCGCGGCGCCAGCGGCGACTCAGGGTTGTTGTAGGGTCTGAGAGGCCGTAGATCGGGGATTTGAAGCGAGTTGGCCTGGCAGCGAGCTGCGCAAGGGCGAAGGAGATATTGCGGCCATGGGTGATCCGGTGGCGGGGAGGAGGGCGGAGGTTGTTGCGGGCGTTGGGGCAGTTGAAGAGCGGATTTAGGACACTGGCGGGCTGTAGGGTCTCGTGGCCTTCTTGGGTCCGACGGTGAAATTGGCCGCAGGGGAAGCAGAGGAGGTGGTGAGGGTAGTACTTGTCTTGGGAGACAAGGAAGTCCGCGCGGTCATCAGTGTGTTCCGGCAGGTTGAGGGTGCGCCAGGGATACGGGCCGAGACGGTTGTAGAGTGTTCTGGTGGAGAAGGCGAGACAGGCGGCGTCTGTAGGAGAGAGCTGTTCGGATATCAAAATCCATAGGTCGTCCGGGAGGCTGGCAATGAGCGGTTCGCCGGGCGGCCGGGTGTCGCGAACGTGTGAGGCATCGGCATCGCTGTCAGTGTCGAAGTTCTGTACGCCAATTGCATGGATGATGGCCGTGTGATCGCGGGCTTCACCTAGCTGGGTATCCTGCTGGGAGTGGACACTGCGATATTTAACATTATGGGCTTGGAGGGGTGCCAACGAGGGCACAGGAGGGACATCGTCGATGTTGGTCAAGGTGGTGGTGGAAAGAGTGGTCGTTGAGGCGCTAAAGTTCTTTTTGCGCAGCACTTGGCGGGATTTCTTGGGCCGGAGAGCGTGCGAGAAAAAGCTGCGGATACCATGCTTTTCTTCAGGCATGATTTAGCATTGGAATGAAGAAAAAGCGCAATCCCAACGAGGAAGAATGGAAGTTGAAAAGACAAGACAGTTTCCGGCCAAAAAGTAAAAGCAAGAACGAGGATGACGTTGGGTCGCACGGTGACACGGATAAGCAACAGCACAACCTCCAGAAGCCTCAGACGCTTGTTGAATCCATGATTAAACGACCAAGTGCGAATGTAACTCGCAAGAGTGTCCGTCTTTATATTTTATTCTTAAGCTGGAGAAGCCGAAACGGGCCGTTGGCGACTCCGACGGTTCCGGATATCAGCCAATTCAGAACCATGGATAGATGTCTACCTACCATAGGGTGTGATCTCGAGATTAGTATACAGTAGACTACCAGTAGTTTTGAGTTCTATATAGACTTTTGCTATTTTCAAGAACAGCTGAATATCCTGAGGAAGCTCCCAGGCTGGGTCACATGCCAACAGCTACTCGTTACAAACGCACTATACATAGGAAACCCAGCAGTGCGCATCAACATTCAGTACATTGGCTTACCACCACGTGTCGGACGGGTGTGTATCCAACAAATCAACATGATCTGCACTCAATGCTTATGTGAAGCGCTTCTCCACAGCCTTCCAGTCGATCACTTCCCAGATCGCCTTGAAGTATTCGGCCTTGCGGTTCTGGTATTGCAGGCTACATACGGATTAGCAGGAAGACGAAGGAACGAAGCAGTAGAAACTTACTAGTAGGCGTGCTCCCAAGCATCAATACCGAGGAGGGGCTTGAATTGACCAACCACGGGGTCCTGGTTCTGTAATTCCGGCACGATTAGTTTACTGTTCATCCACACCTTCATGACGAAAGAGGCTTACCGCGTAGGTCTTAATAGCGATGTTGCCGGTCTGCTTGTCCTGTACCAGCCAGGCCCATCCGCTTCCCTGGATACCCGCGAGCGCAGTGTTCATCTGGCCCTGGAAGTTCTCGAGACTGCCGAAGCTCTCGTTGATGGCCGTGGAGAGGGCTCCGGCAGGAGGCTCACCACCACCGGCGTTCTTCGGGGCCAGGTTCTCCCAGAAAAGGGTGTGGTTGATGTGTCCACCGCCGTGGAAGTTGATCAAAGGCTTGAGGGCAATCTGAGCGGCAATGTTGTTGCTTGCCTGGGCCTCCTGGAGCTGCTCGAAGGCGGTGTTGTAGCTGTTGACATAGGTCTGGTGGTGGTTCTTGTGGTGCAGCTCCATGATCTTGCCGGAGACTGCGGGCTCCAGAGCTCCATAGTCGTCTGATAATTGGGAATCAATTAATCACTGCGGCCGTAATGAGAAGGGGTACAACAGGAACCACGTACAGGCCAAATCGGGCAGAGTAGCTTTGCCGCGGGTGAAGGTCAAGGGCGTAGCCGAGGAAGAGCTGGCGCGCAGGCCAGTGCGCAGAGAGGTGCGGATGAGGGAAGCCATGATTACAGGTTGGTTTAATATAACAATATTACAGCAGAGAGGAGAGAGCTCAATTGGTGAAGGCTTTGGAGAAGAAGAAGGAGAAGAAGGAAAGAGGAAGAGGAACCGGGTAGGACTAAGACGTCATTTAATTGAGCTGCACCCGTCATGCCCCGTCGGAACTGCATTTTACCGCCCCGAACTTTTCTGTTTAGAATCTAGACTTCTCGAAGCTTCAGGCGACATTATTATTCATCTCTTCTTCGCCATCCTATCATCTCGCTCCGTCTCGCTTCAGAGTCTCATCATGGACTCTGCGGCACACAAACGAAAATATGCCGATGTGAGCTCCGATGACGACGAAGCCGACTCCCCTTCTCGCCCATCTTTTCGTTCCTTCAACCGTGCCGCATCACGTTCTGAATCTCCCCCGACTGGCGGTTTCGGTCTGGGTATGGGGCGTGGTCGCGGTCGGGGCTTGGGCATGGGCCAGGACTCTCGGATTAACAATGCGACCAACAAGCCAGCCTCCAGCAATGGCGGCGCGGCCAACTCCTTCGGTGCCCGCATGTTGGCCAAGATGGGGTATGTCCACGGCCAGGGTCTTGGTTCGAGTGGGCAAGGTATCGTAAACCCCATCGAAGCTCAGGCTCGTCCTCAGGGTATTGGTTTGGGTGCAGTTCGTGAGAAAAACAAGACAGCTCGTGCCGAGGAGAAACGCGCCGCTGCCTTGCGAGGTGAATCTGTCGAGGAGAGTTCGGATGAGGAATTCAAGAGGAAGAAAAAGAGGCAGCAGAGAAAGGACTGGGGTCGCTCTGAGGGCGAGGGTCGGCCCGTGGCGAGGAAGAAGCCTCAATTCCGTACTGCTCGTGAAATTGAAGCAGACATGGCAGGTCTCGAGGTGCCCAACGTACTAAAGTCCTTGATCGATGCAACAGGCAAGGAACAGAGAGTCTTGACCTCCACCGCCGGGCTGATGACACCTCTCGAGTTCGTGAGTACTGAGCAAAGCGAGGCTTACAAGATTGAACGTCGTGCTCGTCAGGACCTAGAAGCCTTCGCAGATGAATGGAAGGGGTTGACTGAGAGGAAGCAATACATCGAACAGGACGAGGCTCAGGTTGTGGACCAACTAGACACGAATCAGCGCCAAATTGACCAGCTGACAGCCTTAGTCGCTGCCTTTGGATCTCTCGATTTCATCCCGGAGGAGAAGGGTGACAGCTCGCAAGCGAAACTCGACCATGTGACAGACCAGCTGGAGTCACTGGAAATCCAATATCGAGCGGAGATTGACGAGTATAGGCTCTGGGAGGCCGCGGTTGCCGCCATCCATCCTCTTTTCCGAGAGGCCATGGAAGACTGGGAGCCACTCAAAGCTCCGACCTTCCTCGTTTCCAATTTACGCCGTCTTCAGCCCCTTCTATCTCGTAAACCCAGCGAGGGGCAACCCACGCAGCGCCAGTCGACCTCTCCCTACGAAACCATGCTCTACACTCTCTGGCTCCCACGTGTGCGGTCCGCTCTTCTTAACGACTGGGATGTTTTCAATCCGTCTCCCGCCACCACACTAGTTGTCTCATGGAAAGAGCTCCTCCCCTCCTTCGTCTACGCCAATGTCCTCGACCAGCTCGTGGTCCCTAAGCTCACAAGCGGTCTCAAATCCTGGAAACCCAGACGCTCCGCATCTTCCTCTTCATCTCAATCTCAACAAAACTCTCGCGTCCCCTGGTGGCTCTTTACGTGGCTTCAATATCTCGACGAACGCCATACCAACCCTAAACAGGCCACAGGCCTCCTTTCCGACGCCAAACGTAAATTCCGGACCGTCCTAGACACCTGGGACCTCACTACCGGCCCAGTCCGCGGATTCGATCTCTGGCGCGACGCCCTGTCATCCGAATTTGACACCTGCCTACGCAATCATCTCCTTCCCCGCCTCGCCACCCACCTCCGCAATGACTTCGACGTCAACCCTCAAGATCAAGACCTCACCCCCTTCGAAAATGTCCTCAAATGGAAAGACTGGTTCCAGCCCAACGTTCTCGGCCTTCTTTTTGTTGCCGAGTTCTTCCCTAAGTTCCACAACATCCTCTACGTCTGGCTCACCAACGACCCTAACTATGAAGAGGTCGCGGAGTGGTTCACCTGGTGGCGGTCTCAATTCCCCCCAGAAATCAACGACCTCGCCATAATTGACGAAGAATGGAACAAGGCGCTTCGCACCATGGACCTAGCCGCTCAACTAGGCGATCGCGCCGCAACAGAGCTCCCCCTTCCCTCAACAACAAAACCGACACGCCAACCCAAATCCACTGCACCACAACCATCACCGACCACCGCAGCAGAACCACCAGCACCCCGCAAACAAAAACCCATCGAAGAAGTCGCTTTCAAGGATATCCTTGAAACCTGGTGCACGGAGGAGGGCCTCATCATGCTTCCTCTACGAGAAGCGCATCCTCAAAACGGCCAGCCTCTATTCCGGATCACAGCCAGCGCGACAGGAAAAGGTGGCGTCGTGGCATTCATCCAGGGTGATGTCGTGTGGATTCAGAATAAGAAGGCAAAGGAGATCTGGGAGCCGATGGGGTTGGAGGAACGGCTTGTGGAACGTGCCGAGGGTCGATAATTGCATGAGTTCAAATTTTGCATCTAGCATTCCTTTTTTCCCTTTCTTGTATTGGATTTGATATCCGCTATAGATACCTACTGCTACTATGCATATGATACACATGATACCACTTCGGGGATATTTGAGATACCCCGGATATTTGCAAAGCAATCCATGACACCTTCCAATGTCGCGCCTTCCTCCTACTGATGTTTCGCGTAACTTCCCTCTTAAGTGGTCAACGTACGAGGAAACTTCCCCCGTCGTACCTGCTTTCTCTATTGGGACTTAGGGGCTCCTGCCTATTCTCCTTTTCAATGCCAGGGTCGCGCTTTCCTTGCGCATCATGTCTCCTTTATCATAAAAGGAAAGAGCGAATGGCTACCTAAGGTAGGTGCCAGGTGACCATCGAGCCTTCTTGATAGGGTACAGGCCTGCCGCTCCTGCCTTCCGCGACACAGACCGAGGTAAGATTGCCTCGATGGATGTATAGAGGTACGGAGTAGATGCGAACGACTCATTAAACCATTAAGAATAGTGACTGGCAAGGTCAAAGGCGTATATATGTACATGCAAAATTGAAAAGGAATATGTGCTTGGCTGAATTTAAGCATATTCGAGCAGAAAAAAGCAAAACCCTCGTCACTCATGTCATTGAATGCCCCAGTGTAACAGCTCCCCGCATCTTTTTTTCACTCTCCATGTAACCTAGCATAACGTCGTCATGAACGCAATATTTCATACCCTGTTGGTATACTTCTCGTTGAATGCATTTACAGCTATACAGAAAGGGGAGTGTTAGTTGAATGTCTTAGTCAAAAAAGAGGAACAAGTGACGTACCGATTGCAATCTGCCTATACAGCCAGTTTCTCGCACTCTCGTCTTGCACAGGGATGAACGGTCCATTGGCGCCACCTTTGAGCATTATGCTCATACCGGTGCGTTCTTTTGAGATGGTTTGGATGTCCGTCAATCGGATGTCCCAGTCTGTTTCGAGCTTCTTGCTACGCACGAGCATTATCCGATCGTACGTCAACATAATAAGCATGTCGCGCGCCGGAAGCTCGAGGTGGGCGATGTAGTCCTCATTGAAGTACTTTCCGTCATCTGCAGTCTTGAGCCAAAGCTGGCCGAGGGCTTCCCGCTGGGAGTATGGTCGAACAATACCGTCCATACCAACGAAGCGAGTAAGCCGGACGCGGTCGAGACCTTCCGCATCAAATACCGTTGTGGTGTTTCGTACACCTTCAGCAAGGTTGGAAGCAAGATCGAAGGCGCCAATAGCTGGCTTGGTGGCTAATCCAAGGAATCCCTTTCCCACACCTTTGAAGAATCCTTGGATTCCTTCTTTCTCAGCGCCATCAAGTGGATGGCGTGCAATGCCCTCAATGCCGCTGACTATGCTGTTTCCAAAGGCTCTACCACCAGCTGTAATGCCGTACAGTGCATGCTTTGGCCGATTACGGGTCTTCGACATCCGTCGCTTGTCCTGAAATTCTTTGTCAAGAGTTGCAGCTGCTAGGCCCTTTGACATGCTGCCTGTGAGTTTTGATATACTATCCGAGAACCCAAAGACGGTATTCTTCGCGAAACTCCCAAATCCTTTAGCAATGCCGTAGCCTAGTTCTTGAGGCCTATCTGTCATAACAAGGCCTTGGTATGGCTCATAGAAGATTGCAGCCACACCAGAGCTGACGTTATTAAACAAACCAACAGGATTTCCCAAGAAGTCTGCAGATCCGAGAACAACATGGACCTGGCGAATGAATTCCTGCGTGTAGTGTCTCTGAATATTGCTGGCAAGGACAGGGAAAGAGACTCGCACATTCTCTATCATTAGAGCGTTCAATTTGATGGGGGCGTCGTTGACATTGCCCATTGACATTGTCATAACATCGACAACGAACATCAACGGATTGGACGGCTGTAGAGTATCCTCCACGTTCACGCGTTCCGTGCGCATGAAGGAGATATCAAGCTGCATGGGTTGCAGATGCAGGAGTTCAAAATATACGTCTTGGGCAGCGCCTTCGGTCTGCGGCTCCGGAATGTTCAATTCTTCCTCGCAGAGTTTGCCTTCTTGCTTTTCCGACCAGGCCGCACCAGATGCCTTGGTGAAATCGAGCATAGCGAAGATGAAATCCTCGTCAAGTTCAACTGTCATCTGCTGGAGGAGCAGCGTGGCGTATTTAATGTAGAGTACACCATACGAGTCATCCTTCACGCGGGTAACCATGGTATGGAAAATGGGATGGGCCTCCATTTCCTTGCCGGTTTTCGGGACGACACTAGGATACAATAGCATTGGGAAGATCCCGCCGTAAAGTTGATTGTCGATTTGAATCCATTTAATAGTGGTGTTCAGGGTCTGATAAGCCTTCGACTCCTTGAACTTAACCTGGATATCGCGGAACGTCATGTAGAGCAGCTCTTTCATCTTCTGGTTAATCAAAGAGACGCCGATGCCTCCGAGGTGAAGCTGTGCTTTGAAGTTGACATCCGTGTCGAACTCCTTGACTTCAAACCCGGTGCTGATACTTGTTTGGGAGGTCTGTGACCTTTGTTGTCGGTACATACTCTTCGATGCTTTGAAGTTCGACAGAACTAAGGTCTGCGTAGGGCCATTAGCGACAATGTTGATGTCGATGATCCTTTGCGGTTCTCCGTGCTGCGTTGAAGGAATTCTCATAGGTATCAAATTTCCAATCTCGGCCAACTTGATCCGCCTCTCCTTTCCCTTGCACGCCAACACAAGAGATTTGTTCTTGGTCGCAGGATAGTCCCAGGCATATGGCATGATGCTGCGAGGAGGCAGACGGTAGCGTATCGGTCGCCAGGTATTCGTCCGGTCTTCCTCATCGTCTTCTAAGTTCGGATTTGCCTGATAAAACATAAAATCCACATCACTCTCATTGCGCATAGAAAATGGCCAGTTGCGATGCTCGAGGTTGAGGTGAACGAATAGAGTAGCAGCTTCCAAGATAACATCAATCTTAATCAGGCGTTGTCGTTGGTTTTGTCTAGCCAGCTTGACATATACCGTTCCAATATCAGCGATATTGAATGGAGAAGACCATTGGTTGTTAACGCCAGGGAAGCAGAGACAGAGTTGTTTATCGCCAACCTGACGTAAGAACTGAAGAGGTATTAGGTCACTCCCTTTAATCTCCGTGACATTCGAAGAGCCTGGTTCCCTGACTAGGATGTCTTCATCAAGTTTGTTTTTCAACACAAACCGGGGTGCGATTGTAACAATCTTGGTCAGCTTGTATTTTCCTTCACCTTCAGCGACTGATACTCCCGCATGATACTCTGATCTGCCATGAATATCTGGAAGAACGACTTCAAAGGTGCTCCCAATCGCCTCGAAGCTCTGCGGTTTGCTCCAAGAAGAGTCCCCTATTTTCAGTATGGACCGGTTCTTTTGGTCTTCTGTCGAGTACGAGTACATATAGGGAAGGGCCCGCCCTCTTTGCCTCGAATCAGCTTCCGCCCTCAAGCCCTGTCCGGCTGCCGAGCGAGCTGATTGCAAGAAGGCCTTGCTCTGGACCTCCATCGTGAGTCCCGTTCTGTTCAAGATTAGGTATGGGCTGTACACTGATACCCTAAACGCTCCTCCACTATCGGGTACATTGAAGAAATGCAGCTTCAATTTCAACTGGAGGCCCCGATCATCCCTCAAGGACAAGGTATGCTCCCTCCTGAAATCTTGCGCGTTTCCGTTGATTATAGAGAAGTCGCTCTGTTTATATACCGTATCTTCGAGGTCAACACTAAGCAATAGTAGGTGGGACAGTTCAACGACGTGAACCGGGCTAACGCCACCCTTGCGCAAGAAATTTGTCCAGTCTTTCCTAGTGTTTTTGTCGTATATGCGGTACTTGAAGTCGTAAGGTAGAAGGTTTTGAATCTCGACAGGCGCAAATACCCGAATTCGCATGTATGGATAGGCTTTCGTAAGAGGGTCTCTTGCATTGAAGGTAGCATTAGTTTGAAAGTAAAATGGAGGAGCTTGCTGCCCGCTTTCGCTCAAGCATTTGACGGTACGAGTCGGACGGCGCATAAGGTCTTTCCAATACAACTGCTCATGAGACCAATCGTATCCAAAACCTTGATCAGGTCGGATAACGATGGAATGCATAAAGGCTGCTCCTACAGGCGCAGGTCGAGCATCGCCAGGAAGAATCTTCTCGATCTTAAGAAGATGGCCATCCTGGGGGTTGAAGATACCGAGCTCCACAGGTATTTGTGTGTTGTTCTCAACGAGAAGTGGCGAACGTATTGTGATGTACTTCACATTGTCCGGGCCCAGCTTGACCTCGACTAGAAGTCGGTGGAGTACGGTGTTCTTTTTGGGCTTCAGATTGTACAGCATCTCCCCTTCCCGAACAACAGGAATACGAGTCACGCTCTCAAAGCCACTACCTTCCAGCTTGACACCAACGAGCCCAGCTTGACCTTCTGGCGCGAGTGTCTCACGCATAGACGTAGAGTCTTCGAACCGCCAAGGATACTCCTCGCCGTCAGCCAGCTTAGCGGCCGGTCCATCCTCTCCTTCAGCAACATCGGCCCAGACATGAAGGTCAAAACCAGTATGATTACGGATGCGATAAGGCGCATCGGCGCCTCTTGGTTTTGAGAGTACGTCCTCATCAGTGGAGAAGAATTTGAAGGACTTGGAGGCAAGGTCTATCGTAGCAGACGTAACTGTAAGCTCCATCGTCTTGTGGGAGTAGATGTCAACAGAGAAGACATCTGGGTGAACTTCCTTGGCCATGTGGAACCCTAGCTGCCAGGGCTCTATGAGGGGCTCCCATGCCGACTTGGAGAAGTTATACACGTTGACAAAGGTGTCAAAACTAGTATCCGCGGTGAGAGTGGACGACCAATCGCGAGCATCAACACTAAATTTCTTGACGCTCCAATCCAGCAAAGGAAGATCGTGTAGGTCTCCGATGAGGATGACCCTGGCACCGTCAACTTGAGCCTTAAGCTCCTCCCGTTTCAGGATCACGGTGCGCTGAGAGGATTTACGATCGACGGTATCCACTGCACCGCTCGAGTGCCGATGCGATCTTTTCGTGGGCGCTGTTGATGTTTGCTTACCGATCGATGACTTCCTTCTCGACTTCGAGCCGGACGTGTCTAATATTGCCTTGGCCTCGCCGGTTTCAGCCGAAAGAGCTCTTTGAGCACGCATTTCAGAGGCCTTATTGACGATCTGTATTGCCATCAAAATGTCTCGAAGCGAAAGACGCAAGACAAGCGGTTCGACATGGATATCAATGGAAGTTAGCGACGCGCCTCTGTCCTGTGGGCGACTGTCCATAGACAATTCAAGCGTGAAATCGTCCAGAATCCGAAGTCTGCTTGTCTCGAACTTGTCCATACGGCAGAGAAACATGCCTACTTTGTTAACATGTAGAGTCGAAACATTCTGTTGCGAAAAAAGGACCTCTTTCGCGCCAAGAACTATTGCCTCGGTGTGGGGGATGGCCGGATTGGCGATAGTAATAATTTGTGCGTCAACCAGGCTCACTCTGAATGATATTGTCATCCGGCTTGGTGCAGCTGCGGCGGGGTCCTCTTCGGGCGAGGGAGAGAGTAAGGATCCATTAGTACTTTCCGCCATGCTAGATCTAGGCTCATCTTCTTCGGGAGATTCCTCGACATCCTCCTCCTCCACTGGCTCTTTTGCTGCAAAGATCGAGTTGGCAAAAGATTGTAGAGCAGACAAATAGTCCAGTGCCAGTATGATTCGGGGGCTGTCGATAGTCAACACGGCGATGAGGTGCTTGTCAGGTCCAGGTGATATAGAGACGCTAGCCATGAACTGCTGCTTAACATCATTGTTGATCAACGACATGATCTTTCTGAACTTATTCGTTTCTTGCTTCCGGCTATCGCGGATGGAAAACGAATGAATCAAAAGTTCCGACTCCAGAGAGCCGTCTGTTAGCATACGCAATTTAACTCGAGTGTCATTGAGTGAGAACTTGGATAGACTGGAATCGTCAAGGCTACCAATAGGCGCGTCGTCTTTCCCAAGGATAAGCTCGAGACCAACACTATCCGCTTTGAAGATCATGTCAAGGCGTACCCACGTCTCCTGTTTACCGTTGGGATCCGCAGACGTTACACCTTGCTGGCTTGCACTCTGAACGGCATTAGACTGTGCCTCCCTTCCGGTCTCGGTGAGGGAAGGAAGAGCTTCCATTGCCTCCAATTCTTGCTGTTCGGAATCGGTCACAAAGGCATTTGGCGCTGTCCTAGATATGTCAAGAAGGAACTTAAGTTGCTTCTGTGAAACCCTGAGGTTAATGGGTGACATTGTTCCTTCGATTTCCATATCCGGGCGTGGATTGTCCGGCTGATGCTCAAGGTAGCATATGCTAAAGTCAAGGTTGACTTTCTGGATCATTTCGAGCTCTTCTACTGCGCCTCCCGCATAATGGAACTTAGATGTCAGGCGGATGTTGCGGATTCCAGAGGATATCACATTCACGACAGGGCTGTCTGGCTCTTCATCAAGAGGTACGAAAGTGTTTTTAGCATAGATTTCACCAAGATGAGCAGTCACCGTGTCATAGGCACGATCCTCGTTCATAGCACCAGGGAATACCAGAATCGGGGTCATAACCACCACATCGAAGCGCATCCTAGATGCATTTTCCTGGAGCTGATTGGCTTGGTTGGCTGCGGCTCGTCGGGCGGCATTGAAAATAGCTTGCATCTTGCCGAACTTGACTAGGAAGTTGATGATCTTCCGATAAGGCTCTTCGAGGAAATTGATCTTGATCGAGCCCGACCTCAAAAAGACTTCTGAGTCATATCCTGGATAATTCGAACTCTCAGGATCGAATGTCTCGTATTTGAAGTCTGCAAAATTGTCGCCCTCGATAGTCAGAAGCCTGCGTAGATCCGAGCTCTCCCGCGCGCCAGTATTGACATCGTCTACCAAGGTCAGGCTCCCAATACGAGACTGTATCAGCATAGACCGTCCAACGAGGAAAATTCCCACATCAGCTGTGTTAAGGCTGAGTGTAGCAAGCCTAACCCCGTCGTTATTTAGGATCAGTGCAATACTCTTCAGGTCGGCTTTGATGCGGATCTTCCCCTCTGGCTGCGGTTGCTGTTCGATAGTGTTGGTATTCTCAATTGCGTGTTGTGCCTCAGTTTCTTGGCTGTTTGGTTGCTGGGGATTCGTAAATGTCAGGAGGATAAAGTCCAGCAGCGTCAAGAGCGTTTTTCTAGTCACAACAAGGTTGATGGTGGAGACAGAGATATCGAGATTCATTGCCACTCCCTCGTACGTAGAGCGGAATTCGGGAGACTCAGGCTTCACTCGAACAAATTTCAGATAGAAAAGGTCCTTATTCTCGTCTGCATCAAAGCCCGTGGATGAGATGATTTTCTTGAATTCTGGGACCGGATTTTCCTCTATGTAGTCATCTACGCTGAGAGATTTTAGAATCACTTCAGCCACCATGTCAAAGGGTCGCATATAGAAGTCCAATGCAAACCCTTCAGCAACCAGTTCAGCCAATAGTTGTTCGCGTAAGGGACCAGTTGAATCGGAGCGGAACAGGGAGCCACGGAGGCGGCCGACAGTGAACTTGAACTCGAAATCTCGGCGATGAATGTCAGGCAGCTTGTCCACGCTTTTACTAATCTGATCGTTGTCTTCGGTATCCGACTCGTCGTCCACAACAGGAAGCTCTCTTAGTCCAATAGGTTGGAAGGAGGATGACCTAGCTCGATTGCTATTCATCGCCGCTTCTTGTTTATTATCGGGAGACTTTGTTCCACGTGCTTCATCATCGAAGTGCGGAATAGCGATATCAATGAGCTTCATTAGACCTTTGTATTTCGTGTCCGACATTGACGCGTGAAGCTCAGGAAGATGGCCAGATATCCGCGTACGAGTAAGCTCAGTAAGCTTCGGGACAATGCACATCTCCAAGACAAAATCAACGTTGATGCGGTCGATAATATGTAGATTCTTAGACTCGACATCGGGTCCAAGCTGGGATTTGGTGGCCTCAATCCCAGGACCTATAACGACTTGTGTAGAGTCCAGTTTTATCAAAAATCTATCGTAAAGCAGATGCTCCAGCTCTTTATAATCCCCCGTGTCGTACTGCCGCTTTTGTTTTGCCTGAATATCCCTCATGGTCTGCCTGTCGACTAGCTCACTGTTGACACTAGCGTGACCAGCATCGATAATTAAGCACAGCGAGCTTTCATGGGTGATACTTTCCGGGACAATAATTAAAGGGGCGTGGATATCAAACTGTGCATCGACCTTCTTATGCTCCTGCAAAGCAAACTCCAAGCCTGCTCGGGTTTGTTGCCGGATACCTGCCACTGTGGCACCGGCCGAGTCAAGGATGGCACCGATGGATTCCATGTGTCGGTCAGGAGGCTTGAAGAACCTCGCAATCTCCACAATGAATTTAGGGTTGTAGATGACCTCGATACTCTTCAGCTTAACTTTAACAACCGAGTCGGCGTCGCTCTCGAGGGGATTCTTCTCCAGTTGCAAATGGAACAAGCTATCCTCATCTTCTAAATCATCAGCTCCCTCCTCTGCGTCAAACTCTCCACTGCTGGATATCTGCGATAGATGGTCCTTCGGCTCTGGAAGGGAGTCCTTGACTTTCACAATCTGCGGATATAAGCTGCCTTCGGTTGTCCCATCATAGACTCTCAGGCCTCCGAGGTCCAGGTCCACAAAGAAAGAATCTGGACGTTGCATTGCTTTGGCCCGAAAGTTGTCGAACACAAACTTCATGACCTCATTTCCGTCTCCGTGTGGACTGCGTATCAATGCCAAACTTCCGGCTTTAAGGCCAGCATTGACTTGAAGTTTGACCCACTCTCTCGGGACATCAACGCTTTCTGAGATGGTTTTCTTTTCGTTCCAGTCGATGGCGCTGTAAAGCTCTTGTCGCTGCTCCTCAGTCAAGGCGACTTCTCCCGTCTCCTCTTTCTTAGCGCCCCATATCCACTCGGACCAAGTCTGCTGTTGAGCAGGCTTCTTCATGCCTACGTTTTCCTTCCGCAACTGATTTCTCGCAAGTGAGCGCCAGAATCGGATATCCTCGTAATTCAGTTTTCTTTCCAGTCGGTTGAACTCTTCGGTGTCCTCCGGTGACAGTGTTTCTTCCCGCTTCTTCTTCTTGAAGAGACCGATGTACGCAATCCGATCGTCCCTTCGGTCCTTCATGTAATCCCATGTCCACCGCCTATTCCGATCGTGAATCTTGCTTAGTACTGCTTCTCCAGCATACCTGAACCAGGCTCTGGGGTCTTCCTTCGGTCGAGACTTCGGCTGAAGTTTCCTATACTCTTGATGGCGGATGAAGAAGTGGAAAAGGTCAACCAGCATTAATCCATCCCGATACTGTTCATCGTCCAAAACGAACCCGATCTCGTCAAACAGGAGCCGCGCATTGACAGCCGGTCGCTCATAGTTTCCGGTCTTATCCATCTCCAAACCAGCACGTCCACTAACGGGTCGTAGAATGAACTGGTTACCATCTTCATTATCGATGCCAGACTTCAACTTCTCCAGTAGTTCCGCATGTTCAATGCCTTGCGCCTTTGCGCCCATGTCGGAACCGCGGCCCGTCCCAAAAAGTTCGGCATCCGTGTTCCAGTATACGGAAAGCGCGCCTAGGATAGCCAGCTTGTGTGTCGTGCCAGAGGTTGACTGTATGAAAGTGGGTTTCCATTCCGAGTCCGTACTCACAGCACTCAGTTCTTTCAAGGTAACACCGACGGCGAATGGGTGTCCGGGGGAAGCCAGCGAATCCTCGTAACGGACGTGCACATTTTTTATGGAGATTTGCAGGTTGTCAATGACGGCAGTGACGAGACTCTGGGTGAAGCTTTGGTTACGACGTTGTTCTTCCTGGCTCATTCCTTCTGAGTTGCGATCTCTGAGAATCTCTGCGCTTTCGATCTTGTCCATCTTGATAGCATTCGCGCGCCTTTCCTCTTCCTCCGGATCATACTCCTCGTCTTCCTTCGGCGCAGCGAGCAGGAATACATCTTCGATATCGACCTTGACGGGCTTTCCTCGCAGATTTGACCAAGGTATCGATAGAGTAAGCTCACCAACATGACCTTCGACGACGTTGAGAGGAAGGTGTAGTTGATCGAGAGCTTCCCGTCGCAGCTCGAGGTTCCGAAGTTTTACATCTCCGGACCAGATACCGATATTGAGCTGGGTAGCGTCGAAATTTTTCACGTATATACCCAGAAACCGATTGAGCAGGTTAGCGACCAAGCCTTCCAACATGGTTGCGAGCCGCGACCGTGTCCCGGGCCAGGGATATTACTTCAAAGCGTCGATCAACGGCGAAATTGCGAAGGGAGGGTATACGTCGATCTGGCTCTATACAAAGGCAACTGTTAGTATAAACTGGCTATGGAAGGAAAGGGCCTAGTTAGGTCTAGACCGGCGAAGAGGGGTAGCCGAAAATAAGAAAGCAGCGGAAAGGTACTTAAGCACACATGGGCAAGGTCTAATTTCACTTGCAAATGATTAAGGGAGCCATCCACGAGGTCTGGATAAGCATGCACGCAGTTCCCGAGGCGGACAAAGTGCTGCGCTAGGACGAGAAGGAAATGACGTTGCTATTCAACAAGGGGTATCTATCAGAGGGGAAGGAGTGACTGAAGGAACTAGGCAGAAAAGGCAAGGTTGAGTATCGACTAAGTCCCCCACGGTGAAGATGCAATTGTTTTTGAGGAGCTCCAAAGTACAATGAAGATGAATTGTTCGCTGTGCCTGATAAACTTGTGACTGGCAAAAAGGGGTGTCAGCTAAAGGGTGACGTCGATGCTGCTTCAGCAGCTTCACCCGCTTCCTTGGTTGCCCACTTTTCCAGGCTCCAGCGCTTTGACAGTTACCCGATAGGGTTAATCCTCTAGGGCTTCAGACCTGTAATGTTGAGTCAGCGGTGTGGGGGGAGGTTCAACCCGATAGCTGCCGGTCTGAAGGCATCGGAACAAGATCTGCGGTTTTGGCGCTTTTCGTCTCCCTGAACCGATCATTACCGCACCTCTGCATAATATCACCTCGCCCATTTGTGGTCTCGAGTATAGGTTGCTTCCAGCATCAGAAATCTCCGCTCTTTCGAGTCAATCCCCATCAGCTGCAAGGTGAGCACTTTGATTGCCACTCTCACGCCTCAACTGCCACTTTTATCACCTCAATTGGCGAGAGGGATCCTCACCAAGCTCTATCCGGTCTTTCTAACTCCATCGCTAACGCAAGATTCTGGTGAAAAATTAGCTGCCCCAGACGACAATGCTGTACAGACAAACCGCTGCGCGCTCTGTTCTCAGGGCCATCTCGAGCTCCAATGCCTCTGTGGCCCGCTCGTCGCTGGTGAACAATGTGTTCAAGGCTCAGTTGACATCTTCCGCTCGTTCTCTCGCCCGCCCGACTGTGTCTTCAAACCTGGCTCTAGCTGCTCACAAGCCTGTCACCACCGCTCTCGTCCGATATGCTTCTACATCCCACAAGGTGAGGGAGTTACCACTCTGTCGTCAAATTTCATGACCGATTGCTAATCGATGTTGCTTTGCAGAGCGACGAGGATGTTGATGTCATGGCCGGTATCAAGGGTGATGCGGTACGTATCCGCTCCTATATGCTGCCTCTTTGAATAGTTGGGAACGTCTAGTTATTCTTTCGTGGCTCGATTTCACTAACTACTGTCCATGCTATCGTGTAGAAAGTTATCAAGGAGACTTTCAGCCTCGATGCCGTGCCCAAGGACGCTCTTTACCTCGGCATTGCTGGTGTGGTCCCATACGTCGCTACCTCGCTAGAGACCGTGTACTTGGCTTATGAGATCAACCACGCCAATGCTACTGGTGACGGCCTCGTCTTCTCCGGTCAGAGCGCCGAGCTTATGCTTCACATGCTCGAGACCGTCCAGATTGGATACGGTGCTGTGGTGAGTACAACCAAGTCCTAGCTTACACATGAAAGCCGCAATGCATCGAAGCCGGAAAAAAGATTAATTGGTCGCGCTACAGATCCTCTCCTTCCTTGGAGCTGTCCACTGGGGGTTTGAGTGGGCTGGATACGGCGGTCGGTTCGGCGCCAGGCGCTACGCTGCCGGTGTGATCGCCCCTGCCGTCGCTTGGCCTACCCTGCTGCTCCCCATTGAGCACGCCCTGATCACTCAGTTCCTCGCGTTCACCTTCCTCTACTACAACGACGCCCGTGCTTCTGTCAAAGGCCTTGCTCCTCCCTGGTACAGCATGTACCGCTTCGTCCTGACCTTCATCGTCGGCGCCAGCATTGTGGCCACCCTCGTTGGCCGTGAGCAGATCTCTGGTATCGTTTCTTCTGGCCACAACATCTCCGATAAGGTCAGCGCTCTTCTCTTCCTCCAGAAGAAGGAGAAGGAAGAAGCCGCGGCCGCCCGCCAGGCTGAGCAGGAGGAGTCTGAGTAAATGTGTTACCGTATACGGTACATAAGCTTTGTGATGGAGTGAGCCCTGGATAGATGGTGGTGGTGGACATGTGGCTGTTGATCCCAGCAGCAAGGTGTGACCGTATAAAGATGTCTCTAGTCCCTTTTCTTTGTCATACTCGAATTTATTGTAGATTACGCGCGGAATCAACAATCCAGTTGAACCTGAGGGTTTCTTTTGTCGAAACGAGTAATATTCAACTTTAATTTAGTCTAAAAACCAACGAGAAATATATCGATAGCTATAGTATAGCAAATTTGAAACGAAGTATCCCGAGGCTCGAGCAACCACAAAAAGTAAAAGTCCCACCACATCTATAAACAGTAATTCTGTCATCAAAAGCCACCAATTTACAAATAACATGTCGAGTATCCCTGGCAGTTGCAGAAACTCCGAGTTCCTACATCCTCCGGACCTGATGCGCTCCCGAGTACTACTCCAATCTTGGCGCCCAATCTCCAATCTTGGTTCAGAGATTGATAAGATCCAACCACACTCGCATCATCCTTGACCTCCACAAAGCCTGAACCTCTGAGAATTAAAATTTTCTATCTTTTTTCTCAAATTACGAATATAACAACGTCCTTAGTCTTGAACCGACCCTATATCGGACTGAATTCGAGGGAATAAAACAGAATCTGAAACGGAAACAAGCTAGAGGACGTACTTATCAAAATGCAATCTATCCTCCGCCGTGGCACGTCCCTCTTTACGCCTTCCTCTTCCCCCTCGCCCTCCACCTCTGCACCAAAACCGACCCGGCCCGTACGCAGTCCAGAGGATTTCGTCAAAGCGCCCCTGCCTGAAGCACTATTTAATAAGACGGACCCCGCCACAGATGGCGAGGAGTGCGAGCACGACTGCGCGACGTGCACGATCCGGTATCCCGCGAAGTTTGACGTGGATCAAGAAGATGAGGTGTATGGGAATGTGAATGGGTGGTCGACGCATCTGCTTGTTGCGACGGGGAAGACGGATTGGGTGAGGGATGTTGCGGATGAAGAAGGGAGTGTGATGGAGGCTGTTGAGAAGAGTGGGGTTTTGCCGGGGAATGGGGTGAGTTCTTCTACTTCTACTTTTTGCTTCCATGCTGTGTAGTACGACATTGAAGGAGCTGGCTAATGGCGTGTCTGGGCTGCGTAGAAATTGAAAGTGTCGGCGAGTAATATACCTGTTCCGGATGAATATCATGCCCACGAAAAGGGCGAGCAACCGACTACAGTGCTCCTTTTGCCGAGTTTCACAACCATCGACCATGTTACGCCGGCGCTGGTGCCGGATTTGATTCGAGGGTTTGTGGATCCTGCCGTGACGACTACGACGCCGTTGGATGGGACACTAGCACCAGCCGGCGCAGAGAACAAAGAGGCTGGAACAGCGACGGAGGAGCAGATCGTGTCGTCTCTTCGGTCACGCCCCAGCCCCCATGCGGCGGTGATTCTGCTTTGCTCGCAGAGGACACGAGATGCAAGGTGTGGGCAGTCTGCGCCGCTTCTGAGGCGAGAGTTTGAGCGACACCTGCGTCCGCTGGGCTTGCATCGGGACTTGGATGATGAGCGGCCCGGCGGCGTAGGGATCTACTTCATCAGCCATGTTGGGGGGCACAAGTATGCAGCTAATGTGATTGTGTACCGAAGACGGGACTTGGATTGGTACAAGGCCACAGAGGCTCGGGTAGCTGAGTCCTCGGCAGTCGATGCCGCGGATGAGGGCGCTTCGCAGTGTATCTGGTTGGCGCGGGTGAGGCCAGAAGATTGTGAGAATATCGTCCGGTATACGGTTTTGCAAGGAAAGGTGGTGAAACCGGGGACGCAGCTTCGGGGAGGATTCGACCGAGCAAGAGGGTTGGTCAGTTGGTAGACCGAGTCATCAAAACATTAAAACTAAGTAAGTAGATTTAGAATGACACACAAGTGTTGGTTTTGAAAATGTATTGGTTTCGCAGGGCATATTACCTCACCTTCCGTCATCTTCCACTTCATTCTTGACGCACCTTCCATCCTCAGCCGACCTGCTCAGCTCCCTCAATCACCGTTATCTCACTCCAAACTCGGTTATTGACGGACAGCAACGTTTATCTCGATTTGCCCCAAGCTAACCCGATAACCAAGATCGTGGGGATCATAGGGATCAATCTGCCAACTAGTCAGTCTCAATCCCTCGAAGTCTAATTCAGTCCGTCTTACCACTTGCACCATCGATCACGAATACTTCAGCTTCACAGACGAGGCAACCAACCAACCCTGCCGTCGCAGCTCCCCTGCAAAACGTCAACCACTCCAAGACCAAGACAGATTCGCACCACCTGACTCCATCTCATTCCGAAATCCCTCATTGAAGGATCGTCACGGTTGAAGTATGGAGGCCGGAAGCCCGGAATCACATCCTCGTGAATCATAAGCTCTGCAATGCCAGAGCCACGGGTCACCCTTCATTATTCGTTCTTCGATAAACTCGTGGCCAACTTGAACGTTGAATATACTTCAGACGGGGAGGAAGCAACCCTACCTGATTACCTAATCAGTACTTCATGAAGAAAAAACGGAGAGAAAGGAAAGAAGCACCGCTGTCCTTGGGTCAAGCGCACATGCTCCCGCTTCGATCTCACACCTCAGCCCTCCGAGGAGAAACAGGACCACAGCCTGCACAGGAACCATGCAAGATGACGATCACCGTCTCGTCCACGGTATAAACTTTAGCGTGCGGTTGCGGGGAGTGGAGGGTAAGAAACCAGAGAGACTTTCGAAAGCGCCACAGTCGTACAATAATAATGTACTATTACTACTAATAGCACATACCTTCATATTAAGCTCTACTGTCATGTTGACTACTAGACAGAATACAGCATGGGGTCGATTCAGAAACTGGGCTGAAACTGGGATGGACGGGTGACAGCCAAGCGCTCAGAGGCGGAGAAGTTTATCTAATGATTTCACAAGGAGACCCAAGGCCAAGGAAGAGGGGACGGGAAGCATGGACCAGTATTGGACCTAAATTCAGTTTTGTTTGGCTCCCGATGTCACTAGCCGCCTGCTAGCCTGGACTCTGGAGATGAAAGCAGCCGAGGGCCTGAGGTCTCTTATCCTCCCCCACGCAAAAACATCCGGGCAGCGGACAGAAAGCTAAGTTGGGTTCACCGTTCGTTGAATCTTCCTTCCTCTCGTAGCTCCCGTCCAGCGTTCCAGACTCCAGTAGTGGAACCGATATGATTTGATATTGGAGTAAGTAACTACAATGGCACGACAAAAGTACTACTTAAGGTATTTGCGATACGAATTTGACCGCCTGTTGTATTGGGCTTAGTGACACTGTTTCTAGCCCTTTGATTCGCCAATATGAGTGGAGATGATAAATACTTTTGTCATACCACTGTACGTACGGAGTACTAACTAACGTAATTCCAAACTGCCCACCCCTACCAAGCCGCCCACCCTATATTATATACAAAAAGCCCATTTTTATGCTTGAATATCTTAACAACTAATAGACGTAAAGGACTAATACTTTTATTCCAGCTTTAATATACTTAATAGAGCAGTATATCCCTTTTCAAAGGCTAAAAATATCCCTTTATAAGTAAGTACTAAAAATACTAAAAATACTAAAATTACAGATATAATTTATATTGAACTAAATATTCCAGCATGCTACAACTTTTAGATATAGAAAATATAGTGTATTATTAATCTCTATACTTAATTTTAGGTCTTATAAATACGTTGTTGTTGAGATATTCAAGCATAAGGGCTTTTTGTATATAATACAGGGTGGTTCGGTAGGGAATTACGTTACTAACTAGCCACAAATCTACTCCCAGCCCCACGAATGCCGACCTTCGACCGAGATCGTCCATAAATACTTAGGTATCAACGGTATGGGTTACGCGGTTTGCATTGTCACCCAGTAGTAGTGAAGTAGTAGTCGTCGTCGAACAATGAACCAGAAATGCGGGGACGACGAGTCAACGTGGCCCGGAATATCGATCCCAGAAACCCAGGCGGTGCCGCAGCCTTGCAGTTGTCACAGTTACTGTGCAGAAGCCCAGAATTTGGGAATCAGGAGTGACATGCTGTAAGGCGCATCTTGATTCCAAGATCCTTCGACTCCATCAGCAAGGCGTCCCTCCTTACGGTCTGTTTTGGGAATAGTTCCATTCTGATCTCGACTGATAGCCTTGCCTCTCTCGGGACTGCGGTGAATCATTGAATCCTGGTGTTTCAGACTCAGGTGCTCCAAGTTCCAACCCCGCATAATCAATCTCCTTCGATTTCAATTTCTATCCCTGTCGTAGAACCCCCCCCCCCCCCCCCCACACAGGTCCGGAGAAGATTCTGAATTCATGCATAGCTCCGAGAGCAATGAATTCTAAATACGAACTTAGACGCCCATCCTCATCCCTCGACCTCTGGCGCAAGGTTTGAAGTGGAGCTATGACAAGCCCCATGTCGTTTGGCGCGGTAGCTCTGAGATTTGCGCGACTTCTCCACGATAGGAGATCGAAAGCGAGAGCGAAACTACCACTAGTCTACTATCAGTAGTACTACTGGAGTCAAGACCAAGACTTTAGACTCAGTATAGAGTGTAGACTTGTTGACTCCTGCCATGATGGGAGTAGAAGGGTCCACTCTTTACTAGATACTTGAGGTATAAACTACTCAACAGACGACTATCGCACTACTGAATTCTAGAATTCAACGTCTCGACTCCAAGATATCATGGGGTAAATGGATAATGGGGTATAGACCCTGAAGAGAGTACGGACTACGGACAATCATGGCTGGAGGGACAAACGTAAAGCCTCAATCAAGAACAACTTCCCTCTATACGCAGTAAATACGCACCTTTCCTTCCATTCCTTATTCTATCCACCAAGCTAGCGCTATATTAGTCCAGTCGCCCAACGACCAGGATAATACTCAAATAACGCATCCAACCTCTAACAGGGATCACCCCAGTACGGATTCCATTCTCATCTCCGGCTCCGACCCAGGACTGACAGCGAAGCCTGGCCAAATCAAACCAACTCAAATTTTAATGGCGTGCCTGTCCTTGACTCCGTGTCCTCACTGTCCTGTCCTATCCTGTCTGGTCGATAGACTCCATAGTCCGTCCATACTCCGCCCTGGCTCACAGCTTACCTGAGTTAGGCTGCTCCGTCAAAACTAGATGAGTTTCCACTATACCAAGCCTTAGGTTTACATTTTTCTTGGCCTCGGCCCTGGCCCTGGGCTTTGATTATTGATCGCATGGTGTTGAACAGTTCGTCGTCACGTTGCTCCCATAAGAGCAGGTATCAATATCATGCTAAAGACCCTCAGTTACACAGCCTACTCCGTACAGGAATGCCAATCCATACCTGCCTGGGTTAATACAGTACAATCTATCAATTGACTCAAGATCGCTGACAACCTTGGTTGGAGTTGAATTAAGTTGACTGGTCGGCGTTTACCCTGAACCTATATCCATAGACGCGCTGATTGACGACCCACTAGTAGCATCGGAGCAATCCAACCGTTTATCAAGGAAGAATAATAATCTCCAGGATCTCAGCCTCCCACCCAAGGTCCTTTTTTTCGGCCCCCCGTTTTCCTGCCCCGTGGAATAGCGAGGTACAAT
Organism: Aspergillus asperescens; assembly: GCA_027569075.1. NCBI lineage: Eukaryota > Fungi > Ascomycota > Eurotiomycetes > Eurotiales > Aspergillaceae > Aspergillus > Aspergillus asperescens. Next base: position 165,954 of record JAPDEH010000046.1, on the reverse strand, counting down.
CGATCGCAAGCCACATTCGTAAGTCATGTACATACGAGGTCACTACTGCCGCATTCTTGAGCTACTTGGGGGATTCTCAGGGTAGTATCTAGTTCGGCTCGACGTGACATTCCGAATCCGAGGAAAGTCTTGTCTCGTCCATGGTTGACGCACAACACTCTCCACTCCCTCAGGATTACTGCCTATATTATTATTATTACTACTATTATTATTATTATTATTATTATCATTATTATTATTATTATTATTATTGTCCGTCAGGCTGTGAAATTAATGGAGAGTTTGACTCGGCGTCAGGAGAAGTGGAGCTCCCCAGGCTGTTCTTACTTTTTAGTGGTCCATCCTTGGCTGGCGTCATACATGAGGGTCGGGTGTATTAGTTGGATTTAGTGCTATTTGGATGGTTTTCCGCCTACTAGCATTGTTTTCATTATTCAAGAATTAGAAACAAGATGAGGAATACGGAGTAAGTAGGGAAATATTATTATGCGCGCAGGCATCGGGCTTCAGAGCATGATCGGCCTCCGTAGATAGTGCTGAGAATTGTTCGTTTACTCAATTCCCGACGCAGGCCAGAACCAGGTGAGGCGAGAGTGGTGACTCGGTGAGACAATGAGATTGGCTGTCTCGGGTGAGGGCGGATGAGGCCGTGATCGCCGTCTCTGGGTCGTCCGTGCTAGATATCGCCACGCCACATGGTGATCGAATGCGCCAACGAATTCAATCGTTGTAGTAGCATTCATGTCAGTTCGCCGCGATGCCGAACTCCCGATGCTGACTGGAGATAGTGCAAGGCAGGTGCAGCAACCTCCAGCAGACAAAATTCCACCGGCTGTAAAAACAATGTATGGTATCAAACGTTGTGTGACAAAACACCTCTCCACTGCCTTTTAAACACAATTGGAAACCGATCCAATCAACGTAACAAGAGAATAACCAAGATAGGTGATATCAAAAGGCTCAATTTACAAACGGCTAACGGCTCGGAAAGGACAGATATAGTCTGAAGAAGTCAGAAAGAATGAAAAAAAAAAAAAAAGATGAAAAAAAGAAACCGGCGGTTTCGTGCTGGTAATGAACATTCGTGACAACGTAGCGCTGATCTGTTGTTGTTCCAAGGAACTTTCGAGCTACACTCGACTGTGACTTGGGTCCGGTCGCGGCTAACATCCCGTTCCAAGGAATGCAAAATCCGTCCCCTCTGGTTGATCTAAAAGTCTCATAACAGGAGGCTTACACTCGAGACTAGAGGCGTAAGGAGGAATATATGCGTGGCTCTCAATCGTCGGTGAGGTGTATACAGGTTGTTGGTATTCCACTGGCACGAATCCCATACGGTGTGAATCATACCCCTGGTGGTGCTGCTGGTGCTGTGCCGGCCGCTGATGCTGGTGGTGGTGGTGTTGTTGCTGTGGTATCAAATGCATGTATTGCTGCGTGTGCTGCACCTCAACAGATGAGGTTACTGGGATACTATGTGTCACGATTGGCGGCTGCTCTTGCATCGCAACCGGGCGCATCGGCAAGTTTTGGTGGGGATAGAATTCGTGGGTAGGAGTAGAAGCATTAGGGTAGTAAGTTTGTTGAGTAAGGAGATAGTGTTCGTTCGGGAGAGAGGCGGTAACGGGAGTAGGATATGAGTGTTCAGAAAGTGCGTCTTCCGACGGCGTTCGAGCCATTGACCCTGGTGGGTGGGAGCGGTGTTGATGTTTTGTGAGGGTGGTTTTGCGACAGAAGCTTTCTCATCTAGATTAGCCAGAGACCTCGAGCTGAGTATAGTTTCCAATCTTACCTCCGTTCGCATGTGGGTTCCTGGCAGATATAGGGACGTTTTCCTGTATGGATCCTGCGATGGCGAGCCAGACTCGAGGACTTGCAAGCTATCAGCAATGGTGTTTTGGTAGAGTCAGAATGTATGGAGGTCATACATCAGAGAAGGCCTTGTGGCACCCTTCGTGGTCGCAAACATGCGGTTTCTCTCCTGTATGAGTTCGGGAATGCACTGTCAGTGCACTCCTTTGAATGAAACTCTTATGGCAGTCTCTGAAGTTACACTGGTACGGTCGCTCGTTGGTATGTATGCGATAGTGCCGGCAGAGATCTGACTTGCGATTGAATGACTGAACCATGTTAATAAGATGGCGGGGAAGGCGCGGGAAGGGAGGATAGGAATCATTATTACCTTCCCACAGTGCTCCCATGAACAGTTGAAATCGCGTCCGTTGCCTGGAGCCATGGCGCAGAGACAGTGGGAGTGGTGAAGAGCGGGAGGCTCAGGAGATTGTGGAGATGAGTCCAGATAGCGATAGGACGAACGGAATCGAGCAAGTCAAGACTGAATATGGCGCGAAAACGAGACGCGACGATTAGAATTAGGGTCGGGCGAACAGGTGGCAGGAATTATGATAAGAGATGCAAAAGGTGATGAAACAAACCTGCATTCAAATCGCCGAGTCAATAGCCACCGGCAGAAATAGAAAGAGGGTTGGACGAGTGCTGGGATGAGGGAAGCGAAGAAGGTTGAGGGGAGAGGGAGAGAGGAGAGAGAAAGTCACAGGAAAAAAAGGAATCACAAAGGTATCGGGAGAGATGGCAGGGACAAAGTTATCACAGGAAAGTCCAGTCCAGGATGCGGCGTTTGGAGGGTCTAGACAGACAAGACGGTCGAGGAATGATGGATCGACGGAGGGTCAAGTCACGGTGCTGGTGCTGGTGCTGACCTTGAGGCTGGAACATAATATATCAAGCCGGCTGGTGCTGGGCGAGGAGACAGGCGACTAGAGGGATGGGTAATAATGGAACAACAGAGAGAATAATACAGGATAATATATATAGTAAGCTGCTCATGCAACTGGACGGTGGTGATACGACAGGGTAAAGGTTGGAGACAGTGGGAGAGAAGCCGAGGAGACGAGAAACAGTATAAATAAAGACAAGAGGAAGATCAGCAAGAGTGAGAACGAGTGAAGAAGTGCGGAGAAAGAAAGCGGACAGTCTCCCTGCTCTCTGGGTCTTGCTGCTCAAGAAGGGAAGAAGAGTATATGCCGTGTATTTTCAAGCTGCACAGAGGAGTACTGCTCAGTTAGTAGTATCCATGCAGCTTAAGTAACTGGTAAGAACCCAGACTCCTCAGTCACTCAGGTTGGAATCTGGCGGGTTGCAATTTGCGATCCTCAGGCCAGAACAATAACCCAAGCTGGTTAGGCGTGAAGCAATGAGCGGGTGAGTTGCAGGTTGTAATTGTATCTTGCCAGACTCCTCCAGAATCCAGTCCAGAGTCGACGGGTGGAGAAGTTGGGAACAAAAAGAGCGAAAAAGAAATTAAACGAGAGGTAAGCCAAGGAAGCGGAGGACGATCGAGCAGGCGGAGTATGTAATTTACCGAGTAGTAAAGATGTATTATTGAATGTTGGGAGAGGCTCGAATTATTATTATTATTATTATTGAAGGAAACTCCTGAGCAGGACGAGTCTGAGTGAGAGAGAGCGGGGGTGGACTCACTCCTCCAAAAAAAATAAAAAAAAATAAAAATAAAAATAGGGCGATGAATAATTCTTAGAAGCTCAGGAAGGACGATTAGCGCTGGCAGCTAAACGCTAGGTACAGATTGTCAGACTAAACCCTCTGTAACGGTATCTCTGTAGAGTCGTCTGTCGACTCTCACAGTCAAACTGACAGCTGGGTTCCAGTGGGACGTGCCTGGAAGACTAAGGGAGAGGCCGAGCTGTACCACCTCTCGCCTTCTCGGTCTGCCAGGAAGACTGCCTCTACGAGCATTATTGAACTCTCACTAGTCATTCCTAGGAGGGGAACACTAGATCCCCACTCTCCTGCAGTGCCTGGCCCAACTTCCCACAGCTCGAAAGAGTCTGTTTTTCCTCTCCAGTCCAATCAGCGGCGGCTAAACCCGGGGCTGGTGGCCTAGGGCCAGTTGGACTTGAGTCTCTAATCCGGGGACAGTTTAGCCTCTTACTTGGTTACGCGGTGGGAGGTTGATTGGAAACCTGTCAAGCAGCCTCCCGGCCTGACAGGAAATCGATGACCGGACTGCTGTTATTTTTTTGGAGTCGAAAAAAATGGACGTCCTTCGTTTGCCTGCCTAGCCAGGTGTTTTATTCATCTGTTCCAAGTCTGGTTCATGTTGGGTGGGATGATTGGAGCTTCAGCTTCATGACAGGAGCATCCTCTCCAGCACAGGCTCAGTCTAAAGATGATCACTTATCCCGTTGAGATGGGACCAAACAAAGGCAACGACTCCACACAATGTGAATGAATGAAAGGAAAAAGAAAGGACTCAAACTTTCCAAATCCTTGGGATGAATGAAGGGGACGCACCGACGCACAGGAAGCAAACAAATGTCCAGTGGTAAAGACTCACGACTCGTCAGGCTCATGCAACTCCCACTTTTCGACCTTTCTGGAACGCAATTTCAACGCAACAGTCGAACAGGTTAGGTTGCCTTCCCCCTCGCCCCCCGGTATCTGGCATCCTCCAGGTCTTTCCTGTGTGTCACCGACTATATGACTGGCTGGCTGTTGGCTAAGAAATCAGGGTCCTATCCACATTCGCTCTCCCCGCCGTCGCGAGTCGAGACCTTCCATTCCCCATATAGACCAGAAACTTAACTTCTCCAAGGAACAGGGATCTCCAACCCATTGAGTCTTAGAGGTCGACGGTCTCGGTGAGCACTCATTATTACTTAGCACCTGCCTCGATGACTAAATCGCAGTATCTCCGACTCGGCGACGGCGCAGTGACCGATAGGCTGTACGACTCTGAAGCCGCTGGTCTTCTATTCTTGGTACTGAGTACACACGGTATCTATAAAGAAGTTGATAACCTATCTAGCAAGTTTCAACCGAGGCTGCCGAGTATCCCGACCCAGATCCTGAAGCACGATACATCAGAGGCCAAGTCCAAAACCACCAGCAATTGGTATTCATGATTCATCATAGATCGGGTTCTGTCTTCCGCTGTCGGAGATGATTCTTGCAAGTGCAGGTGAGCTCCAACCTCCAACTCGTTTCTGATTCGAGACCCAAAAATGAAAGGCCAGGCCAGGCCAGCCGCCAGCCGCCAACCGCCAGCGCCATATCTGAGTCTGACAGACTCGCGATTAAACACCACGTGGCTATGTTTCAAATCCTATCCACTATCAACCCCGCTACGGGTTATCCTCGGAGACTGGAAAGTATCGCAAGCTTGATTGCCACGCAACCTTGAAATCTTGCTCCATCAGCCGAATGCATTGATCAGATTGTCGTAATCATCTGGAATAAGCTCACACTGATCATCGGGGCAGTCCAAGTCACTCTATCACAGCTTCATACATACCCGTTCCTCCGCGGACTCCTTCTCGTTACCACGCGTTTATCACTCAGAAGGATCTCTTCAGCTTGAGTTCCAGAATCCTACAAGTCACCATTCATCAACGCTGACGCGTTGATCTCGATATCGTTGGCAGCGAATAAAAAATGAAAGCCTATCAACTATCAGCAAAATTAGGCATCATCGTATCTACTAATTCTCCTCCGACGCTATTTAGGATTTAGTCTTTAGTCGGTGTATTTTGGATCCATCTCTGGATCCTGTGGGACAACGGGTATATCCGTCAACCATTCAGAGAATGCTTTGGAAATGAAGAGTCGAAGACGTTGACCGACTCTTACTTCCAAGTTTCTTGAATACTATCGAGTATTGATCCAAATTATGAAGCTTCTTGGCGATAAGGAGTTATGGCCGGAAATTCAGACAGATCATGCCGTCTTGGTTATCGATCATCAGGGTCTCACAAACCGACCCAGCAATGACCCTCGTTCAGCCATGCGATGGACACCTGGTTCATTATCCGCTCAATCTGATTTGTGGTTGAGATCCAGTTCTCAGACGAGAGCGATAAACCCTCCTTTCTCATATTACTGAGTTCTATGTGGAGGTCTTCGCATGAGATCAGGAGAAGAGAAGCGGTCGATGCGTGAATGAGAATAGCAGGACTCGATCATCGTCCGCTTCCGTTGACTAACTAACCTGTTCCCCCTCATCAGGATCGGTTTTCGTTGCGAGGATGTTCATCCCTCGGCCCCCAACTCGGTCTCACTCTTAGTCTTATGCCCCATGGGTGAGGCTCAAGCAAAACAAAGATCAGCAGACACAAAAGAAAACAGGAAAAGGCTGAACGCAAAACTTTCTTTATCCGCTTCTATCCAGTAATTTGCGCGCTTGAGAAGCCACATACTTCATCTGCTGTGCCACATGGACGACTCGACACTTGACAGGCGCTCACCGTCTCACGGACCAGCGGTGATCGGTGATGAGGAATTTAGTTTGAATTCAAATCTATACAGAGATTCAAAACCAGCACATGCTAGTTGCAGGCTCGCAGCCAGCCAAGTCTCTGTATATTTTCAAAGATCGGCGTAATTTAAGAGAGAAAAAAAGAGGATTAGATTATTTATGGATCAGCTGCGGTACAGTGACAGCGCCACCAACAAGAACAATGAGAGGCCAGTATTATTGTTGGTCTGTTTCATGCCGCAGCAGATGCCACAAATTGCTGCTCCAGCAGCGCAATAGTGAGGGACTATATTCAAGCACAAGCATGTAATCATAGTCGGGCTTGAATTTACTCCGAAGCTCACTCAGAGGAAAGAAGCTTCGTAGATGCAAGTATAGAAAGATCCACGAGGCTGTGGGTGTGATAATGTGAGATGACCCTCAGCTGGAATTCCGTCAGAGTCAAAGTTCCGTGCTCAATGTGATGGCCTCGAACCCAGCAACCTGGTTATTGGTCCTATCACTTCCCTCTCAGGTGGAATGGAACCTCGGGGCTGGAATTGAATTGAACTTGGAAGCGTCATGCGCCAACCTTAACCAATAATCATCTTCGTGTTCTACCTCCAGGATCGCTTCAAATGACGTTTCTTCTCTAGCGCCTTGCAGACGTTGAACGCGGATACTACTACAAATCCTTCGACGCAGTGTCAAACCTGGTCCCATCTCGTTGCATTATTATCCGGAATATCACGCATGATCTGCGTGATCTGCCTGTTCAATGATGGCATTCGAAGCGCTGACAACCCGACGGCGGGAGAATGTACTACCTGATCCTTGGGCTGGTCATCATCGACGCTAGCGATGGTGACAAGAGGAGGTGAGTGAACCAACGAACCAGCTGTCCTTGCTCTATCTCATTGCTCGTCTTGAGGTACTAATCCTGTCCAGATAAAGTCAATCCTCAATAGTCCTCATACAATTTGACATCAGCTGAAGCCTGAAAGGCGTCTATTCTTCATGAAGAATGTCGTTGGTCGCTGGATAAGGAAAATGGACCTAGGCTCAGCTTCCGTTGTTGCTGGGTCTTCCAAATCCTTCCAATCATCAACACATGCCGAGACTGAGGTCCTTATTGGCCTCTTCGTATTCTCAGCTGTCTATCTCGTACCCCGCAATTGATCAACTCATGCAACGCCGCCCTGAGTCTTAGAGACATTCTTTTGTTTGTCTTGAACCTTGCGCGCGTGGATTGATGGACTGAATCTCCTAAATGACACCCCCCGGAAAAACATTGCATTTTCCGTCCTCCAGGGCTTGGTGTTATTAGTTCTCACCAAATGACTCGCAGTCTCACAGGAGCCGGCCTTGCCGAGCCCACTCCAGGCCCAGTCGAGCGGCTATCGCCTGTCTCACACCAATCCCTCGGGTATTCCAATAATGAATCCACCTCATCATAAACATCGAACCTTTGGGACCCAGTCATGGAAAGGAGAAGCCAAATAGTGGAGATGATGCTCATGTATACCACCCAATCCATGTGTAGTCAACCTTGCAAGAAGTGACTAGTATTCGAACAGCATCTGTCCAATTTATTGTCCTCCAAGACATCCACCATCATGAGTCAGGCAAGTTAGAACTTGCGAAGAAAGCGACCAAGTGGAGGCCATATTCACTTCAGCCAAATCCGACATTCCGCGGCATCGCCCCGTTGATTAGCAAGGGGATCCATGAACGGGAGCCAACCAGGGAACTTGGAAGCAAACAAATCTTCGACTTTGAAACCAGACACTCAGGTTGGAATTTGGAAAATAGGAGGTAACAAGTAATTTACCCACTTGGTCCCCGCAGGAGCTGTGCTGAGTGCAATTACCAGCCGTTACCACTAAATTCGAAACTCGTGCTGGTGATAGACTCAATTGTCGGTGAGCCTGGCTTTCAGCTATGAGGAGAACAAGATAGCTTAAAATTGCCTCTAGTAATTATGTTCAACTTGTGTATTCTGGCGAGTAAAGAGAATCTTTCGTGCTGACTTCCAGCAATTCTGCCCGCTTGCAGGTATTATTATTACCCAGGGTCCCAGACAGACTGTAAGAAAAAGATAGCAGTTTACTGTTATCAACTTTCCCACAATTCTCTATAATCGATTTGAAAATTCCGAGTTTTCTGACAACAGGAAACGCAAAGATTTCCGTAGTATTATTATTATTTAAATTGCATCGCGCAGTTCTTCCCTTTGGACAAATCCCCGAGTCGGCTCCGAGCTCTGTCGTAACTACTACAAGTAGTACCTAGTAGTTACTGGCATAACTTGAATACTGTTTGAAATTGAAGAAAAAGTTGCCAAAGGGCCCTCCGATAGGACCTGACTGTGAGCCACCTGTCGTCTTCTTTCCAGCCAACGAGGACACGTAATCTCATCCTTCAAAATTCGGTGTATAGATAATATTTCCATCCAGACCGAGTGCGCCTTTGAGAGATGAATCCATAGTTAAGGGTCTATCCGCTGTGGATCATGTGTACCCACATCGTCTCCTCTCTTACTTTTAGTAGTCTTCAGGCTCTTGACGGACTCGGAGTCGGAGCAGCATGTGCTAGGAATAATAGAAATAGCATTCGGGATTCTTGCCTTTTCGTTCTCCCTCTGAAACGACTCTTCATTTAGATATGATATTGATCACATCCCCGGAAACGGACTCTAATACGAAGCGGGAGTACTCCGGACAGCTTCTCGAAATCCATCATTGATACATCTCGTGACGAACATACCAGACTTCACTCAGCCCTTAACACTTTCGAGTGCTTGCTACTGCAGACCTAGTGCACTTGTTTCGTCATTTCGTCATGTCGTTGAAACATTACCCCAGGTTTCATGTGCTATTTCGAAAGATATAGCTCAACCAGCATGCTTCTAGCCGACTTCCGGGGTTCCGGCGCAAAGGCTGTGCGGAGAAGACAGCACTAACTCTGTCGCGTCACTCTGCTTGCCCTTGCTGCTCTCTATGCAGCACCACATGGGTGGCTGGCAATCCGCTGTCCATATGCATGTCCAATAGAACCCCTGGCGACAGTAATTAGGTGACGGCACCCACTGTGCCAGGCAACTGAACCAGCTAGTCCGCCGATCCGGTGACCCAGCACAATCACTGGGGCATCAAGCAATTAATTTATTATAATTTCGAGCACGAGGAGCTCCGCAGTGTGTCGCCTATTCACTTCTGTAGATGGGCCCTGGTCGGTATGAAGTCTAGACGGCTCGAATACGAGGTAACCGGTGAGCATCTGCACCTGATCGCATCCTTGGTTGTCCTCCAAATGCAACCATCCTAGTATATATTCTACCCCAGATATTCTTGGTGTGCGGGATGATCGGCTAGCGCAAACCAAACCAAATTCTCTGAGAATCTAACATCAGAATCATCAATCAAATGACGCGGGAAGGTGGCAGCAATGATGGTCATTGATGGGACTATTCTGACTCGATGGATGCACTAGCTTTTAGCACTTCAAAGAGACGAATGAGCCCGCGAGGGTCTGAACTCCGAATTTCTTAAAGCCGAGCCGAGAACTTTCCAACCTCTGGGCTCTGAGTCTCTGACAAAGAAAAATTGAGGATCCGAAAGGTTTTCCAATCTGGGAGCGCCGGTGAGCTGAAGGCACGCCATGAGAAGTGAGAACAGATTCTGGCTGTCGAGGTGATGATCACAAGCAATGAAATGTGAGCAAATGCTGAGCCTGCGTAGAATATGCTTACGTCATCGACTAGCCCGCGATGCGCCAATCACTCGAGTAGTTTCCACAGAGCGAAATCGATCCGGTATCTCAACCTCCAAAGTCCAAACAATTGAATCACCATGCCCACGAGTGGGGTTGCGGACGTCGAGGACAAGGTCTTTGTGCTAGTGACGGGCGCCAACAGGTACAGTTACCCCCCATTCTCTCGTCTCCTCTCTCAACCCCCCATTCTCTCGTCTCCTCTCTCATTCCTTCCATTCGTGGTTCACTTTGTTCCCTGACCGTTACCCATGTTGATTTCTTTGCCTCCGCAGTGGGCTAGGATTCTCAATATGTTGCCGTCTGGCTGATGAATTCCTGACCGCTCGCCAGAACGACCATCGGTCTTTGACGGTCATCTTCACAACCCGGAGCACCAGAAAGGGCAATGACACCCTCCGCAGTCTGCAAAACCACCTCCGCAGCTCCGTCAGAGAACCCTCCGCCGCAGCTCGAGTAACTTTCGTTCCTGAGAATGCCGACCTATGCAACCTTCTCTCCGTCCGCACGTTATCGCGCCGCTTGAATACGACGTTCCCGAAACTAGACGCAGTCGTGCTCAATGCCGGCATCGGGGGATGGTCAGGTCTTAACTGGCCTCTGGCCATCTGGTCCGTTCTCACGGACCTCGTCCATGCAGTGTCCTGGCCGACATACAAGATCGCACCCACCGGGCTCATAACAGACAACCAGACGACTTCTCTCACGGATAAGGAGCCTCGTCTAGGGACTGTTTTCTGCGCTAATGTCTTTGGCCATTACATGCTCGCACACAATGTCATGCCTCTCCTCCACCGATCCGGCTCTCCCTACGGGCCCGGCCGCGTTATATGGGTCTCTAGTCTCGAGGCAAACACCGAGATTTTCAATGTCGATGATCTCCAGGGACTCCAGTCTGTCGCTCCCTACGAATCGTCCAAGGCCTTAACGGATGCTCTATCTCTTACCTCAGACCTCCCCAGCACCGCTCCCTGGGTGAAGAGCTTCTATTCCACCTCGTCCAATAACAGCGACGCCGACCCAACCACCACCTCCCACCCTCCTCCAAACACATACCTCTCTCACCCCGGAGTTTGCAGTTCGAGCATTCTCCCCCTCCACATAGTGCTAGTCTACGCCATGATCTCCGCCACCTGGCTAGCCCGCATTCTTGGGTCTCCCTGGCACACGCTATCCACCTACCTTGGAGCCTGCGCGCCGGTCTGGCTCGCCCTCTCTCCACAACCTGCCCTCGATGCCGCCGAGGCACCTTACCAGCGTCATGGCGGCGGCAGAGCAAAATGGGGCTCTTCGGCCTCCCGAACCGGCGCATGCTCTCCGGCCTCTACGGAAGTCGAGGGCTGGGGCTACGGCGGAGTTGTCGGCCCCGCTGTCGTGGACGAAGATCGATATCGTCGGCGGAAACGCGGCGCCAGAGACCTTACCTCGGAGGATAAAGAGCGGTTCGAGAATCTAGGGAGGAACTGCTGGCAACAGATGGAGGAATTGAGGAAACAGTGGGACGAGATACTTGATTTGGAGGAGGAAAAGATTGGTGTCCAGGAGTAAGCAAGTTTACTTTTATTATCTTGCGAACTCATTTCATCCTTCGGGCCTCTGGCATCTTTGCATCTTTCTTCTCTCTTTTCCTCCTTTTACTCATTAAGATTGTATTACGAGGGACTGGGAGGGAGAGATTCTATATACACCACCTCATATATAACAACTCAAGACTGTACATTATTATCTCAATAATGGATAGATAGACAATCAGGTACACCACTTAAGAATTTCAGCGTCTTTTTTTCAATTTCCCTGCTCTTACTTAACTTTCATATTTACATTCCTCGTCCACGTACATCATTAAAACCAGTAAATAGCCCAGTTCCTCAACTCATAATCTTTCGAGCCTGAAACCGAAACTGATAATAAAAAATAAAATAAAATAATTTCAAAGGAAAAGGAAATATGATGATGAAGTAATACCCGTGCTCTCCCTTGTATCGGTGAGGGAGTAAGACAAGGAAAGGATAAGAGGAGAACGAAACAGACACAGACAGTGAAGCATATTATGTATGTAGGTATGTATAAAACCTCGACTCGAGAAAAAACAGACGGGGCCAAAGGATAGATTCAAGGAAATGTAATCTCACTGTCGAAGTCCCAAAGAATATATCAAGAAATCGATTACTAAGGCTGTAGAAACCAGAATTAAAGAGCTCGATTTCAAGCATGGTTTGGTTTCACCGTCAAGGTGTTCAGCGGGTGCGAATCACGCACCGGGCGAAGGTAACAAGTCGAGGGGGGGAGGTAGGTGTCAACCGAGAGGAGTGTAATGCTTGAAATCGGCGATGGTAAAGGCGCAAATCGACTCCGTTTCTATGCAACTGAGGTGTTTCGGGGTAGGTGGATATAGAGGGTGTAATGGAGGGAGGATGATGACGAGTCGGGTATAGAGTTTACATGATAATTGCAGGAACTAGATATGAATTAGTACTCGAATGGACTTCAATTGGGGTGTAGTGGGTTTAACTCACCATCGACATTCTGTTTGATACTCTTGTGTGGCAGGATCGAGCCGCCGTTGACGTAGACCTCATCGGCAATCGTCACATCATCACCGAGAACGGTCACGTTCTCCAGACGGGCCCATCGACCGACGGAGCTATTCCATCCGACGATGGTCGACTTGATCCATGCATGGTCCTTGGCCTTGCTGTTCTCCATCAGGACACAGCGCTGCAGACGGACACCATCACCGATCACGACGTTGGGACCAATGACAACATTAGGGCCAATACGGCAGTGCTTTCCAATCTTCGCAGAAGGGTCGACCATGACGTTCCCGCCGTATACGTACGGCTCCGAGCTGGGGGCGAGTAGCTTGGAGTTGCGCTTTGTGAGGGATGTGAGGTAGAGACAGGTGCCGGTAAGGAAATCCTTGGGCTGGCCAACGTCCATCCAGAATCCTTCCAGGTCAAATGAGTGGAGTTGGCCGTCCCTGACAATAGCGGGGAACGTCTCTTGTTCGATGGAGGTAGGGCGCAGCTCGATGCGCTTCAGTACGCTCGGGTTCAGAATATACATACCGGCATTGATGCGGTTACCGACGAACTCAACGGGCTTCTCGACGAATCGGTCGATGCGCGAGGCGTGGTTGGGCTTGTGGACAACAACACCATACTTTGAAGGCTCGTCCACCTTGGTGACGACAATGGTTCCTTCATCACCGTGGCGCTTGTGAAAGTCCGCTAGTTGCTGGAAAGGATAGTCACAAATAACATCGGAGTTCAGGACAAAAAAAGGAGAGTCGTCTTTGCCGAGAATGCTCTCTGCTAGTTTCAGGGGACCAGCGGTGCCGAGGGGTTCGGTCTCTACGGAGAACTCGATCTTGATATTGTATTGCTCTTCGTACTACTCCGTTACCGCAAACATAAGCATCCGCGAGAATTCATGTATTGCATTGAGGCTACATACCTTCTTGAGGGCAGCAACCATAACATCTGGGCGGTAGTTGACTGCTAGGACGATATCGGTCACACCGGCAGCAGCTAAGCTCTCGACTTGGTGCAAGATCATAGGACGGTTGCCAAACTCCACGAGCGGTTTGGGAAGGGTGAGAGTCTACCGATAAAATCAAACCGATTAGCTTCCGGCTCATGAAGTGGCTCTGGTTCATTGAGCGATAAGATCATCAGGAGGGGTTGTGCTCACAAGAGGCCGCAAGCGGGTACCGAAACCACCGACGAGGATGAGAGCTGTCAACGAAAGCAAGTTAGAGACGGCATCCTTTTCTTTTCTTAGTTGTACTATCCGGAAAGTACGTACCCTTCATTATTGCGGTAGAATGATATTAACTCGGGGATCTATTGTTCTCTCCGTGCGCGAGTGACGACGGAGCGGCGATGCGGGCGGGGAATGTAGTGAGAAAGGAAAGAGAGACGACTGGCGGAGGAGAGACAGGAGAAGCGTCGGTAGGAGGTCTTCAATTGAGGTGATCGACCACTAGAGAAGGTCAAGGTATAATAATCCCAAGGAAGAAAGAGAGGATGAACTGCCACCGCGGTATAAAAAGCCAGGAGAACACGTTGAGCTTGAAGGTGGAAGAAACTGGATCGTAATTCCCAGTACCACCAGACTAGGATTGCAACCTTCTGCTTGCGGACAACGGCCACAAGGGCATAACGCAGAGACATTATTGGCTGGATAGATTACCGGTACCAGTGCAGTACACGATCAGGCGTAGCGGTTCCATCAGGTGGTCCTCGTGGGGCTCAAAACGCCCCTGGATTTAATCTCGCGATGGCCACTGCATTCACTGTGAGTCCGTGACAGCATCAAGTTGACAGTCATTGCCTCAGAATCATGATCCGTGACCACGCAATTCCGACTCGGAGGGGCCAGCCCGTGACCCTGTCCACAGAAAAGTCATGAAACTCTTGGAACAAAGATCGAATATTTGCATACAATTAAGGGGTAGCCTACTCCGTACTCCGGGGGACAAAGTTACAGAAATAATGGTCAAGTGAGAGTCAAAGGCCAAGCATCATACAGAGTGCTTTCAATTCCATCACATCATTAGTCCCCAGTTTGACTGTAACATCATTCACTCTGATCCAACCATTGCTCTTCCGCACCGCTGTCCTTCTCAGGAACCAATACTCCAGAACAGAGAACAAGACAATCCTGCTTCTAATTATAACGGTCCGTCCTGTGAATCAGGAGGCAAAGTTACAATCCTTCGGGTCTTGCTACCACCGCCTGCTGAATCCGGAACAAATCGTCTGATCCACTCGTGTACCTTCCGCACCTTCACCAACGGCAGATCATCGTTCTTGGCCGTGTGGTTCAGAATGTCCCGTAGTTTGTAAATCCCACCTGTGTCAGTTGCGTCTACTTGCTGGCGGTGCAGCAGGTCGATTTTAGTAAGTCCCCTCCGAAGACTCTGTCCATATACTCGGTCCCGGAAACAGCTTAGTCCCACCGTGCGTAGCAGAACAATATCTCGGGGTCGAAGTTGCAGTAACGACCTTCGAAGCTCCTCTCCGGCCCCATCGCCGCAACCGCGAGTAGCTGCCTTGTCGTCCAACAAGGGAAACCAGAACGTAACCCCAAACCCAGTTCTCGTCTCGTCTCCCACCACGACTTCAACGAGGTCTAGTTCCCTCTTCCACTGCCTTGTCACAATACGACGAGGAGGCCGGATAGCAACGATGGCAACGACAAGGTTCACCGTCATGGTTTGTGGCACGATGGAATTTAAATATGTAGTGTTGGGTATATCTTGCAAATTTGTGACACCGCCTTGGATGTGCGGCTGCTGCGTCAGAAATTGTCCCGCGTCGTCAGTTGCAATAGAAGTATCTGTGCTTTCAGTCCATTGAACACTGTCTAAGGCGGACTCTCCAGAGGGAGCGCCTGGTGCAGAGATCTCCGAGGTTTCGTGGACCGTAAAAGAATGGTCGTAGAATTGGGATAGTTCTGAATCCTCGTGTGCGATTGTTTGTATACCAGTGGACGTTGCCAGGTCATGAATCGTGAAGAACTGGGCTCTTCTAGCCATCTCTGACGAGCCCTTGATGCCAGGTATTTCTGGAACCACCAGTCCTGGCAACAGCCTCCATTTCACCGGATTGGTCTCCGAAAATAGTCGAGACGTGTAATGGTTTATATTGGAGTCTTCGAAAGGTGGTACAGATTTGCTGAGCAAGTCACTTTCATCCCACCGTAAACTCGAAAATGTGGGTGCGCCCGCGAGAAAGATAGTCCGTAGGGACATGGTCGAGTTGTCTTAGAGAAGCCCAGCCATGAGCATCGCGGTGTGTGGTATTCCGCTCTTTTAACTCGTATGATAATTCTGGAGATATATAACTGCCTCAGCGATCAGCCATCCGCTGAGTCACCACAAACAATGGTCATATGTATATACCTTGGGAATAGTGGTAGCTCTAGAAGATGTCCATGACAAGTCACCTGTCTCCGGTATCGAACATGGATTGGGTAACTAAAGTACTAGCCCGCAACTTGTCATGTTGTACTTGACGGAGTACAAGCAATCCAGCCAGGCAATAGGCCAAATTGTGCAACGCCCTTCAAATCTCATGAAGAAAGACAATGTGACTGGAGGCTCAGAATATAGCCGTCTGGGCCCTAGATGCGGGAAAAGATTATTTCCCTTAAAACACAGGGCTGAGTACTCTGCAACCATGAATCTCAAGTCAAGCTATAATGAGGGAGGAACGTTATAGTCACGTGATACAAGGATATACGGTAGGGTATTAACCCCACAATGGCAATGCTCAACAATTGGCTTTCGCCGCGTGCCGCCTCCAACAACCAGTCAGTCAGTCATCTATCAGATTCTCTATCCTCATATTCCCATCTTCGTTCAGTCGGAGATGGTGTTTACGAAGTCTAGGCGATAATCTGTATTATTATTATTTTTTTACCCTGAGCCCTCAAATTTCTATCTGCCGAGGGGTTTCTTCTTGTGATCTCGCGGCCGAGCGCCGCTTACTCCGAATATGGCCTTTCAACTTCCGATTCTCAAGCCGGTAAGGGCGTTTCGCTCATGTTTATGAGCATGGTATATCTGACAACCTGGTTCTTGATTAGAATATTTCGGCAGTGACGTCGAATTCCTGGCCATCGATATCGAAACTATTGAACACTCCCTTGAATTGCACCGGACAGACCTCCGCAACAGGACCTACAACCCAATATTCACGACGTATACACACGGAGGTTAGTTCAGCCATATGATCGGATGGTTTTAAACGGTATGATAGCCTTGGGCAAGTACTGATACTTCATCAGCGTTCTGCGCGCATTTTGTTGCCCGATTTCCTCGCCTCAGTGCCTTCTGAAACTCTTGCCACTGGAGTTTCCCGCACACCTGTACCTCGATTGTCAACATCATTGTTCTTCAACGGTAAGCATTTATATTCATTTACTTATGGCTTAAGCGCCTATTGACGAGCGCGATATTACCAGGCAGCACACCATGGACCTCAACGTCGCTCACCGGTCGTCATACTCCTTGCTTGTCTACCAGAACCTACTCGACACTAGCTTCGCCGCTCAATCGTGGTCGTCTACCCTGTACGCTCAGCAAGTCACAGAGATTTGAACAGCAACGTTTCCTTTTTGGAGGACCGTCTCATAGCTTGCTAGCGCAGAAGGAAAAGACGGCGAACAATAACCCTAACAGCGTCAACGCGCAAAATTCATTCTACCAAGCCCTTCTTAGAGCCAATATGCCGGCAATTGTGATTGAGCGGTTTAGAAGTGGGCATTTCTCTAGCAACACGCTTTCAGAATCCATCTACATGAAATCCTTGGAGCGTGTTGGTGGGGCCGCGGCAGCACCGGTGACAAACGCCAATCAAGGCCTCAGCCCTGAAAAGATCCAAGCCGTCGGACAAGCTATTGCGGCTCAGAATCATGGCGGACAAATTGGAGTCTCTTCTATGCAGTCAGGAACCGGTGCCAAAGAGGCTCCCCTGTACGTTGTTGTAGAGGAGTCTCTGGGAAGTGCAGTGTTCCGCTGGGTCAAATTCTTCTTTTTCTTTGCTTTCTTCGCCTATGTTTCGATGATTATAATATCGATCCTTATCGAAACGACTGGCGTCTTGAAGAATATCAAGGGATCTCAAAGCAATGAAGCCCAGCCACAGCACCAAACCGTCCGTTTCAGCGATGTTCATGGATGTGACGAAGCCAAGGATGAGCTCCAGGAACTCGTCGAGTTCTTGCTCAACCCGGAACGGTTCTCTTCGCTTGGTGGAAAATTACCAAAGGGTGTTCTGCTTGTTGGACCTCCGGGAACTGGAAAGACTCTGCTCGCTCGTGCTGTTGCCGGAGAAGCTGGGGTGCCGTTTTTCTACATGTCTGGATCTGAATTCGATGAGGTGTACGTAGGTGTTGGTGCCAAACGTGTCCGTGAGCTTTTCACGCAAGCCCGGGGCAAGTCACCTGCCATCATTTTCATTGACGAACTTGACGCCATCGGTGCGAAGAGAAACGAAAGGGATGCGGCCTATGTGAAACAGACCCTGAATCAGCTACTGACCGAACTTGACGGATTCTCGCAATCTACCGGTGTCATTATCCTTGCCGCTACCAACTACCCTGAACTGCTGGACAAGGCCCTGACCCGTCCTGGTCGATTTGACAGGAAAGTGGTTGTCGACCTTCCTGATGTCCGGGGACGAATGGAGATTCTGAAGCATCACATGAAGAACGTCCAGATCGGTACTGATGTTGATATCGCAGTGATCGCGCGTGGCACCCCTGGGTTCTCTGGCGCCGACTTGGAAAACTTGGTTAATCAAGCCGCGGTTTATGCGAGCAGGAATAAGCAGCCTAAGGTCATGCCAAAGGACTTCGATTATGCCAAGGACAAGATTATCATGGGTGCGGAAGCTCGCAGCCGAATTATCCAGGACAAAGACAAACTTTTGACCGCCTATCACGAGGCTGGTCATGCTCTAGTTGCATACTTTTCGCCATCTTCTATGCCTCTCTATAAGATCACCATAGTTCCTCGAGGAATGGCTCTAGGTGTGACGCATTTTCTACCAGAAATGGACATGGTCTCCAAGAACTACACCCAGTACTTGAGCGACATTGATGTTTCCATGGGCGGTAAGGCGGCCGAGGAACTTATCTTTGGCGAAGATCAGGTCACGAGTGGTATAACATCGGTATGTTTTCGGTGGTGACGGGATCAAAGTTTTGGGCTAGTTGCTAATGATAACGAAATGCAGGACCTTCGAAATGCCACCCAGACGGCGTTTACGCTTGTGACACGTTTCGGCTACTCCAAGAAACTTGGGAACGTCGATTTGTCGACCAACTACAACAGCCTGTCATCTGAAACTAAGCAGGAAATCGAATCTGAGGTTCGACGATTGGTGGAGGAAGCTCGTGTGCGGGCTAGCAAGATCTTGACGGAGCGGAGAAAAGAACTGGAGTTATTGACCAAAGCGTTAATCGAGTATGAAACGCTGACAAAGGAGGAAATGGAGAAGGTCCTGAAGGGCGAAAAGCTTGACAAGCTTATGTTGCCGCCGGATGCGCCCCTGAAGCTGCCTGAGGCTCTTCAGACAGCGAGCTTGGGGCCGCCGCCGCCTCCTCCGAAGGTAAAAGGCGCAAGCCCCCGTGCGTCAGCGGAATAGTTGTTTGAGCGGTGTTGCTCCAACCCCACACCTCTTAGCTTTAGCTTTTCCTTTGTTGTTTTATATCTTGTTTGGTTCGATCTGGATTTGAACCGATCCGAGCTCATACATAGCATGCTGGCTGGAGAGAAAATAGGCGCCTCTCGACTACTGTACTGTATCACTACGCAATAGGCATACATATAAGAAAACATTATTTGCATATGCACGATTGCAGTGAGTTGCAGTGAACTAAGAACGGAGAAGGAGTAGATAGATAAGGTACACAGCCGGAGTATCCAGATGCCCGAAATGGAATCCGGAGACGGCACCTCACTGGAGCAGGAGCATGTAGGCCAATAGTCAACTACCTGATGGGGGAGTCTAGAATTTCGAGAATTCCAGAAGGGAGAAAACCAGAGACTGTCAGGTGCACAGACGATCAATGGAGGCCAAGGGCCAAGCACCACCCACCGGGTGACCGGGTGACCGGGAGAGCTGAGGTCTGGGAAGCGGACGGGACTCGCGGGAGTCGGGACTGGGGCCCAGAGGCTGGGAGGTGGAATTCCGAAATCGATGATTGACCTGATGTGCAGGCCTGCAGGGAGAGCTGTGCGACCTAGATTCTCGTAGTCATACCGCGGGCGATAGTCTTCTGCAGAGAAAAACGAACGAACAGTCATGTGAGGCGCTGGCAGGGTCCAGGCCTGGAGACTCAGGGAGCAGCAAGAAGCGGAAGGCGAGCCGGGGGCCTAACCTTCCGCAATGGGGCTTCTCCTATAGCCAGGATTCGTAACTGAAGCCAGGGGAGAGACCCGTGGTGTAGAGCATGGAGAAGATGGTCGTCTGATCAGAAAAAAAGAGGGAAAAGAAGAGCCTGGAATTGAAGCGCAAATAAGAATGGAGAGATCGCAGGCCTGCTTCCCCACGCCCCCACCTTTCTCCATTATGGAAATGCCTTGATTGCTACTCTGTACTATCCAGATTCTTCTCCGGGCTTGCGACGCGACCATTGGGGAGTCGAGGAGAACGTTCGAAGCAGGTACGGTTGAGTTAGAGTACGTGTCTGAAAACGCTGGAGACCAGAGTGCTATTATTATACTAGCAGTAGTCTGGCTCGAGTCCACTATCCACCGTCCTATCCACTACTAAAGACGTCCTCGTCCCCCCTCTGGCCTCTGCCCCTCTCTCTTTCCTCGATGATCTCAGTTGGTGCTCAGTAAGAACAGTAATACTTAATTCCCCCACTCTTCGCTTCTGCCACATTGTCATTTTATTGATCATTGATCGTTGATCCTCGCTGCGTGCTTTCCCGTTGCCCGATTACTGCCTCTGTCTCCATTTACGTCACCAACAGCCACCATCCATTGCGTCTCCTCTTCTTCTCCGTCTCCCCTTCTTCATCTCGTTCATCTCTGTATTCTGTCGCAGCGCCGTAGCTCACCTCACCTCACCGTTCACTCCATTTCTACTCTCCACTCTGCTGTAACTGTCGATTCGGGGACGTAATTGTTCTACCTGCCTATTTTTGTATTTTTGTCTCCCCCCGACTCTTCTCCGCCAACTCCGTTTGTCTCCCCCCGTCGATTTCACGAAAAACGCTCTAAACAACCATCATGCGGAGAAACCCCTTTGACATGTCCGAGCTCGACGCCGAAATCGACGCCCAGGAAGAGCAGCTGCCGCAAATCCAAATCCATGCCAGTCGGTCAATTGACGGCGACCGTTCCTTGCTCCAGGACGAAGACCGCCGCAATGACGATCTGAAGGATCGCTTCATCGGTGCCATTGACCAGGGCACCACAAGTACGCGGTTCATTATCTTTGATTGTACAGGAAACCCCATTGCAAAATACCAGGCGGAATACCGTCAAATCCACGAGTATTCAGGGTAAGCTTTCCACGATTTGGGTGGTTTGTCTTTCTCTTTTTCGGAGCTGACGTATCTATCCTCGTATAGGTGGCATGAACAAGACCCCTATGAGATGGTAGATTCCGTCTACACTTGCATTGAGGAGGCCATGAAAACTTTCCTTGCCCTCGGTCATTCAAAATCAGACATCGAAGCTATTGGTATCACCAGCCAACGGGAGACGACACTCTGCTGGGACTGGGAGTCGGGTGAGCCTTTGTGTCACTCAATTGCTTGGCCAGACACCCGAACAAAGGCCCTTGTTCGAGAACTGAAAGAGCAGGAGGGCGCTGACGAGCTGAAGAACATTTGCGGCCTGCCGCTATCCACATATCCTTCGTCGGTCTCGCTGGTGTGGTTACTCCGCAATAACGAAGCGGTCAAACAGGCGTACGAAGAAGGTCGACTTGCTTTCGGCACTGTTGATTCGTGGCTCATTTATAACTTGAACGGTGGACCCGAGGGGGGCCACCATGTAACCGATGTCACCAATGCTTCCAGAACCATGTTCATGGACCTCGAGACGCTTGATTACGACCAGCGGCTATTGGACTTTTTCGGATTGGATCGCAAAAAGATCCGGCTGCCCAAGATCATCCCGTCCTCTGACCCGGATGGCTTCGGATATATCAGGTCAGGGCCGCTGGAAGGAGTCCCAATCACTAGCGACCTTGGAGATCAATCTGCAGCGCTAGTCGGCCACTGCGCATTCACCCCGGGAACTGCGAAAAATACATACGGTACAGGATGCTTCCTTCTGTATAATGTTGGTGAGAAACCAGTTATCTCGAAGCATGGTCTGCTCGGTACCGTTGGTTTCCAGCTGGGAAAGAAGCGCAAACCCGTGTATGCGCTTGAGGGAAGTGTAGCTGTTGCTGGAAGTGGTGTTTCGTTCCTGATGAACAACCTGGGCTTTTTCCGAGATTCACGCAAAGTTAGTGATTTGGCGGCGATGGTCCCGGACAACGGAGGGTGCATCTTTGTCACAGCCTTTAGTGGTCTCTTTGCGCCGTATTGGATTGATGACGCCAAGGGAACCATTTGTGAGTAAATTGCATTGTATTAGCTCGACAATAACTGACTAGTTGCACAGTTGGAATCACGCAGCACACTCAACGCGGTCACATCGCTCGTGCCACCATGGAGGCCGCCTGCTTCCAAACCAAGGCCATTCTCGACGCTATGGAGATGGACAGTGGACATAAACTCTCCGAGTTAGCCGTGGACGGAGGAATGAGCAACTCGGATATCTGCATGCAGGTGAGTATCTCAAACCTAATCACTATATTCTTTAGGGAAAATAAACTAATTCTTTCCATCTCAGACCCAAGCAGACATTATCCAAATTCCCGTCGAACGACCGGCCATGCACGAGACAACAGCGCTGGGCGCCGCCATTGCCGCCGGTTTCGCGATCGATATCTGGAAAGAATTCAGCGAACTCAAGAACATGAACCGCGCCAACCGAACCTCCTTTACCCCCGCAATTTCCGGCGAACAAAGTGGCAAGATGTACAAGCAGTGGTCGAAAGCTGTTGAGATGTCTCGCGGTTGGGTGGACACTTCTGAGATGCAAGGGGAGGAGTAGTAATCCCTCTACTCCGCCTCTCATCTTTCATCGGGGCTTTTATTTTTTTTTGACCCCCCTCTCTAGACTCCCTCCTATATACAATGGAGCCGAGCTGAGATGATACAATTCCATTTCTCTGTATATCCGGATGATTCTCACGATTGAGCGTTGTTTCCTTTTTTTCTCTTCCTTGTTTTCGGTTAGATCATGGGTTCGGATACCTGCTTTCGTTTTAGCTTGACATCTTGGTAGATGAATGGTCTATCCGTGATATGATATATTAGATAGGTACATAAGGGTCTAAAATCATAATATATAAATACTACACATGCAGCCAGTGCGTCCCTTGCAGGAAGTATACTACATAAATGAACAATGAATGCATCGCAGCTAGAGTTGATCTACCCCCTATACGGAGTACCAGGTCCAGGAGTTCATGATAGTCTCGAACCTCTGTTATCAATTCAAACTAAAAATAGGAGGGTATATATGTACAAGTACTAGATTAAATATACAAGCTAAGGCAAGGCCAGACAGACATCCTAGTCTACCAACCTGCTACTAATAACATACGGCAACCCCGAAACACTCTCCGTCCGCGCATCAGCTAGCCGAATCACACTCGCCCCAGAACCAGAGCCCGATCGGGATGCCGACCTTAAACTTGCAGTCGCTCCGGCACTCCCCAGGCCCAGCCCCGGCGGCCCCGAGCCATTCGACCGAACCGGCCGCAGCGAATGGGAATAATGCGATTGCGCCGAGGGCGAGGGCGTCCTTGGCCATGGCGATTGTATCCCATTCCCGCTAGTTCTACTTCGGCCTCTCGTAGTCGCAGTTCCAGTCGTAGTACTAGAAATTCTAGCGCCGTCGGGATTCTCGGGTCGATTCGTGTAATGACAGTCGTATTCATACCGAGGACGAGAACGGGTACTGGGCCTACTGGGGGAATTAAAATTAACCGAGCCAAGCGTGTCTGTTTCGGTTTCGCCTTCCTCGTCCGACGGCCCGATGACTGATTCTGACCGCGACCCAAACATGGAATGCGTATCCATATCTAGAAAATGATGATGACGATGATGGTCAAGAGAGAAGCGCATCCCCCGCAGAACATCCGCAAAAACAACCATCAGCGCACGGAACTCGTCCTCATATAGATCCTTGCCTGAGAACCGAGCGCGCTCATAGAGAGATAGGAACTCGGCTCCTGTTTCGGGAGGGTTGAGGATCGATAGCTCGGTTAGGTGTTGGATGTAGCCGCGTAGGGACATTGTTGGGGGGCGGCGGAGGATGGCGACGATGCGAGTGTCTGGGATTCCTCGCCCTTCTTCTTCTGAGCCGGCCCAGTCTTCATATTTGTCTTCAGGATGTGTTTGGTGGTGCTGGTTCTGGCTCGAAGGCGGAATCGCGAAGACGACAGGATCAGGCGGCGCAAGCGAAACAGCTTTTGCCTCAATGAGATGTGGTAGTTCACGGATGACGGTGCGGTAACATAACCCCGGAGGCGGTTGGGCATCTCCTGCTATCGTTCCCGCTGTTATCGGCGTAGACGCAGACAAAGAGGACTCCGGCGCCGACCACCCAGGATGTTCAACAACGCCCCAAGGCGGATTCGCAGGGTCGACATCGAAGTCAAACCCTCTTAGCAAACCTTCTCTCATCCCGTCGTTATTCCCACCAGAATCTGCCAGGGCCTGAGCTTGAGAATGCGGATGTGAATATCCCCTCGCCCTCACCTCTCTCGGCCTAGCCCCCCAAGCAACAAGCGCACTCCTCCCCAGCCCCTCGACAACAAGCCTCCTAACACTTTTCCCGACATCCTCCTTTTCAACGGGAATCCAAGCCTTTGGAATCCCACCCAGTACGGTCCGATTCGTATATATGCGCGTTGCGTAGATAAGGACCGCGAGGAGGAAGGTGGCGACGTACCCACCCGTAATGATGAAGATGTTTGTGAGGCGGTGCGTGACGTAGCATTGGTAGATTGCGTCGGCAGGCGTCAGGAGGATCAGACAGAGGAGGATTACGGCGAGGAAGGTGAAGACAGTGTAGTTTAGGAGGCGGATTAAGGTGGAGCTGTGGGAGCGGATGGGTTTGGAGGTTGGGGGTGAGGGTGAGGGTGGCATTTCGGTTTGGTGCGGTTCATTTCATTTCATTGTGGATCGGAGTTGTGTCATAGGGTTGAAGAGTTGGGATTGCATCATGATTCTAGGCCCCTTGTTTCCCGTCGCTCTTCTGCTACGTGTTTGGCGTGGTGTTTGGGAAGAGTTGAGGGACTAAGAGATGATGATGGATGGTGGATGGGGATTGCGGAGATGGAAATCACGTGACTCATAGCTTCCATTTTGAATAATAATAAGATTAAGTTAAGTGCCATGGATACACAAATGAAACAATTAATCATCCTGAATAGCCTGCTCATCCATGGCTGTAGGCTCGTACTCTCCCCGCGCGCGACGAATAACCCGCTCAATGCCATCGAGACCCATCTTCAACACGTCCATCTTGGGACCGTAACTCAAGCGCACAAAGTGATGGCAAGGACTGTCGAACAGATCACGTCTCTTGGCTGGGTTCAGGTCGAAGAAGATACCAGGCACGACGATGACCTTTTCACTAAGAAGGGCACTGAAGAAGTTCAGACCATCGGAGACGTTCGCTCTCTTGGGAAGAGGGGGGTCGAGCGAGGTCAGGTCGAGCCAGATGTAGAAGGTTGCTTGTGGGACGTCCTGGACACGGAATCCAATCTCGTGGAGGCGCTTCAGGACAAAGTCTCGCTTCTCGCGGAAGTGGCTTTGTAGCGCTTTCATTTCCGTGTGCACGAGCGAGGGCTCGAGCATAGGGATAGCGGCTTCTTGGAAGGGGACGTTGGCGCCGCCGTCAAGGTAGGAGCCTGCGGAGCCGAGAGCGGTGATGAATTCTTTGGGGCCAACGACCCAGGCGATACGCCAGCCTGGTAGGCGGAAACGTTTTGTGAGACCGTCGATCAGAAGGACATCTATTACGTTAGTATTTTCCATGTTTGCAAAAGTGAAAGTACAGTACCATCCTTGTTCACGTCGATGACATTTGTAGCTCCGCTGATTGTTGCCCCATTGCAGTCGGTGGTGTAGTTGTAGCCGCCATAGAACTCGTCAAGGATGAGAGTAGCGCGGTCTCGGCAGATATCCTGGATGTTGGCTAGCTCGTCGCCGGAAATAAAGTGTCCGGTCGGGTTACGGGGGTTCGAGGTCAGGATGACAGATGTGCCACGAGCGATCTCCTCGGCGATCTTATCGGGATGGATGTGGTAGTGGTCTTCCTGAGCGAGAGGCATCGGGATAGGAGCAATGTTCTTGAACAAACTCAACATCTCCGAGTACGCAGAGTAATCGGGAATGGGGAAGGAGAGATATGAATTGCCTAGGATGGCCGCAATTCGAATCAAACCCGCACGACCACCGGGAACAATGCACACATTCTCCCAAGTATACTGACTCGCCTTGCCCTGGCGGTAGTGTTCGTTGTATAAGCGGGCCACGGCGGCACGGAGGGGCTTGATACCGGCAGTGGGGCCGTATTCTCGGGCGGCAGAGGTGATCGGGATACTTTCCGGACGGGGGAAGCTGCCCTCGATTTCGTCGTCGGCTTCGGGGGCGCCCTGACCGAGATTGGCCCATCCAGTGGGATCTTCTAGGTAGCCGTGTTCTGAGGCACGCTCGGTACACCAGACAACGCCGGTGGAAGCACGGGAGGCATCGAGACCAGCATGGGGACGGTGACCTTCATGGGCGGTTCTGAACTGACGATGGGTTTCGGATTGGAGTTCTTATCGAAAGCTGTTAGCCTGTAGATCGAGAGGTGCAGGATGGAGTATTCTCGGGAAAAGCAAAGAAGCCAAGAGACGCACCGTTGTGTGACAGCTCCTTGCCCAGCGAGAAGCGTCGATTGGAAGGACGCAGGATACTCAGGCGGCGTCCGGAGAAAGACATGATGGACGACGAGAGAGATGTCTATATGGAGTAGAGTAGACTGGCAGATGATATGGAGAGGACTGGGAAGAGAAAGAGCTGAGAGGTTGCGATTATGTAGAGGAGAAAGCAGGAACAGCGGATATCCAGAAAGGAAACAAGACTTATATAAGGCCAACAGAACTTTTAGTAGCGCAGGGCAACTCAGTATCGCATTCACACCTCCTGTTCTAATTGCGCACTGATGATTCCACTGGCCAGTTGTCGTGCTCGTTGGGCGTCAGCTCGCTGCGAAAATGCCTCATCGAACACAGCCTTGATTATTCTACAACGGATTCCGCCAGTTCAGCCTTCGAGATTGCTTCCATGAACCATGTCTGGAACGCTCCCGATCGGATGGGTCCGTCGGTGAGTGACTGACTCGGCTTGGCCGATATCAAGCCTTCCCTGGAGTCTCGAGTCTGCCATCATCATCTCTACAGTCGTGGAAGCCGCAGCAGCTGTCGTCCCTGCCCAGTGCCGTGGTTGCCGGCTAGCATCTTTCTGGAAGCAATTATTCATGCCACGGTTTTGCTTCTTTAAGTCGTGTCTAACATCGAATCAGAAAGCGTTCTTTGCTCGTGAAAAGTAAAAATAAAATAACGTGGGCGAAAATTTCCCACTCTCTCCACCGCCTCGTTCGCTCCATGCAACCTCGCTGACTCGCTACTAGTTTACGTTTAGTGGAATAGTGGTGGTATCTGCAACTTTTCCCATGATCTCTGTAGCTGAACCTCGTCATATGCAATAATACGCAAGTCTAAGTCGTCCGTAATAAAAGAAAAAG
The DNA here is from genome assembly GCA_027569075.1 of Aspergillus asperescens. Lineage (NCBI taxonomy): Eukaryota > Fungi > Ascomycota > Eurotiomycetes > Eurotiales > Aspergillaceae > Aspergillus > Aspergillus asperescens. Next base: position 138,517 of record JAPDEH010000046.1, on the reverse strand, counting down.
CAATACCAAGCCGCAGTTTTAGCCCGCCAGACAACAACAAGATCCAGCCCTAACAATGCGAGAACACTATACATCGCCTCACTCGGGGAAAAACCTGCGGGAAAACGTGCAGCGTTATACATACATCATGCAATCATAGTCCGTGGACATGGGAATTCGGCAAACCGGCCAAAGAGGAATAGATGGGAGATAGATGAAACAAGATGAAACAAAATGAAACAAACATCATCATAGGCATGATTCCCTCCCTGAGGACATGATCAGACGTGAAAACCAAAACAACTCCATCAAAGTTCGTAAAAAAGGGCGTCTTCAGTTCCGAAGGGGTTTAGAGTCGAAGACGCAGCTTCGGACCTTCTCAAGCCAATCTAGTTGGAAGTAATGAGCGGTAAATGCAAATCATTGCCATCTCACCAGGACACTTTCAGAAGAAAAATCCAGCTGCAGCTGAAACAGGGTGTTGGCGAAATTAGGACGGGGAGCAACCAGCCTGATCTAATTCTCAACCGCTTGACAGAAGAGTTGGATCTCGCCTACCTGGCCTCGTGCAAGCATCTCGCGATGCTGCTCCCGCCACTCCATAAATGCGAGTTGAACAGCCTCGTCGCTGTCGATCGTCACATAGTCGCCATCTTCATCGCGGTAACGTAGGCGGACCGTCTTATTGCCGATTGAGCGATTGGTAAACCTGGCGAGTTTGGCATCAACCCGATCGGTGAGCGTACGGAACATGATGTTGCTGGAAATCACGAGTGTCACGTAGTTATCGTCAATGTTGACTTTCGCCTTTAGTTGGGTCGGCATGAGCAGATCCTCTTCGGGTTCGTGGCTTAATGGAGAGGTTGGTTGATCTGAAGGTGCGCTCGGCCGCCCGTCCGAGTATTGAGGCTCATTAAAGGCATGTGGATGATGATGGTTCGTGGTTCGGATTGGAAGGTTGTGGTTAGTCGGAGAGTTGTTCTGGCTACGACTGACCGGCGCCTTCATGTTGGCCATATGAGCTGGTATAGGAGGAACAGGTACGTTGTCAACAGTCTGCATCGTATGAGCACCCATGTACCGACGTCCTTCGTGATTGTGGTGGTGGATATCAGGACTGCTCGCGGAGCGCATTCTCTGTGACGTGCCGTTCGATGCGTTGCTATTAGCTGACAAAGGAGGCAGGGAGGGGCGCTGAGCGCTGCGCCCGTTGGGTGGTGCTGCACCGTTAAAATAAGGATTCGAGCCGGGGCCATCCCTGGACGTCCCACGAGACAATGCAGGGGCCGTGTATCGGTTGTTGTCCTCGCCCCATGGGGTGGTCGGGGTCACCTGGCGATTATAGGGATACCCAGCGGACTGAGAGCTTGACCTGGTGGAGGGGGTTTCGGTAACAGGGGAGAAATAAGAGCTGGCGTTTCTTTCTGCCGGCGACATACCCCCACCAGGGAACGCGCTGCCACCAGGAAACTGTGTATGTACTGATAGAGTCGAGTCGGGCATTGCTGGATAGCGGCCCCGGCTAGTATTGGAAAGCGGAGGACCAGAGCTGCCGCTTCCTCCTGTCGCAGATCGAGTTCGGAGACTCGTGCTTGAAGCATTCCGACTCATGGGGAATTCAGAAAAGAAGGCTGCTTCTTTCGTGGCCTGTTCCTCCGCATCATATTCTTGTTGGTAGGGATTCACCATGTTGTTTAAAGATCTCAAATAGGTGAACTCGGTTTCGGATGTGCCAGTATTGCGGGCATTGCGTTGCTCTGCTTGCATTTCGCGTTGGGTATTGATATCCTTGTACCATTTACGCATAATGTCCTCGTTCGAATAGCGAATAACAAAGTTATCTACCACTCCAGGGTCTCCCTTCCAGAAGATCTGAATGCGATAAGAGCCTGGAAGAGATCGGTTACAATGAGAATTTTTGCAATAAAGGTGAGCCCCTGCGTACCTGGTTTCTGAAGCCAGACGATATCGGTCACATTCGCCATGTATATGCGGCCTTTGAGTTGGAGCCTCGGTTTGCCCTTGGAACTATTCGGCTTATCTTTGCTGCCACCGACCAATCTTGATTTTTGCTTATTTGGGTTTACGTCCTTGCAACAAAGCAGAATTCGCTCGAAAAGATAGATATGGTACTATAGAAGTTAGCAGGTGTCTCGGAATACCGATTTGGCCACATTTTGCGACGTTAGGACAAGCGGGAGGGGTGGTCCAAGTTCGTTTCCCGGTATGGATTTCGGGTGAAAGACGACAGAATTATCGCACGGTGATAAGGATTGGGCGAGACATTTGTAGAGGGATTGGGCATCCTATGAGACGCCCAGTGTACAAAAACCGTATGGGGTTGATGAACAAGATTTGTGAACCAAAAATTCTCAGAACAATGTGATGGAAGAGTGTACCAACCTCTCTTTCCGAATCCTTGCCACTGTCGCCCTTTATCACTATGAATGTACCGAAACGAAGTAGATTGCCGAATGATTCGATTTTTAGGGTCTTCCAGTCATCAACACGTTCGTCCACTTCTTTGAAAGCTGAAGCTAGTTGTTCCTTGTCAATTGCATCGTTCGCGCCGTCTAGCACGGTCTGAATAGCGTCGATGGCGCGGGAGATATCGGCTTGAAGATCGGGGTCCTCAATCTGTTTACGCAATTCCTATTCGACAAATAATTAGCAACTGAGAGCGATAGGACAGTAGGACGGAATAAGATCTGCAGATACTCACAGAGAGCATTAGAGGATACTTGGTCAAGCGCTGGAACGGCTTAACGAAGAAACCATTGAGTGTGGCGGGTTGCGCAACCATCTGCTGTAGGTCGATAGAGCGTGGAGCTGCTTGAATCTTGTCCCACTCCTTCTGACAAGCTTGATCACAGCGCATTTGGTTCGAAATAAACGGCTCGTACTGACGGAAAGCTTCCTCATGTTGGATGAATAATTCACCCCAATTTTGCTTCTCCTCTGATCGGGCGTAGTGTTGTTCGAGTCGAATCAGGAAGCGCTGGGCGAAATCAAGAAGGTTATTCGTATTCAAGAAGATTTGATGACTAGCATCACCGGTAAGAGCTCCGGTATCCTCTAACTCTTTCTTCAGCGCTTGCAAATTTTGAAGATGGTGAACGTAGTCGCGCTCTGTTTCTAGCAACTCCTTTAGGATGTGTTCCCGCTTGGTGAGTTTCCTTCCTGCCGTTGGCGCGGCTGTGGCGGTATCAGATGGTTTCTTCAACTGGCCCTGAGTCTCTAGATGGTCTAAGACCCGGTTGACCATCTTTATCACTTTGGTGAATCCGATTGTGTTATCACCGTATAAATCTGTGATGAGGAAACATTCTTGCTGTGGGAACGCCATTTCCTGTATAGCGGCTTGGAGAAATTTAAAGGTTGCGGCCTTGGGACGTCTAGCTTCGGGAACCTTTGTAGTATCGACTTCGAGGGTCGCGCTGGGGTTGGAAGCGTTGTAGATGGCTAACAGGGGGTATCCATGTCGGAGGAAATTCCAGAGCGAGGCGACGGGATCGGCGTTTCCCTGCAACCTATCCTCTTCGTCCATATCCAGCAGATATGGCTCGAAATTGGGGACTTCTGCGAGTCGCCTCCTGAGGTTGACGCAGCTCTGATAGATGCCCTCGTTGCCGCGGCGGTTGATGATGTTGTCCTCGGCGACGGGACCACCGTTCAGGCCAGCGGCATCGGCCATTGCGACGTCCACCGACTGGACCCGTTTAGAGGGGGAGGGGAGCGGGAGAAGGGTGATCGACTAGCGACAAGGGGTGGGAGGTTCAAATCTGCACAGCAGACGAAGAAAAGAAAGAAAGAGAGAAACAGTAGTGACGACCAGCGGAGGTTGTACGAGAGTTGTCGTCTAGTCAGGCATGGATCACCGAAGAACGCGAGCCAGTGGACCGATGCGGGAGGGATGGCGCAAGCGAGCAGCTAAGGGGGTGGAGATAGCGGTGCAGTTGCGGTGGTAGTGGTGGTCACTACCAACTGGTGGCTAACCGCTGGATTAGCAAATGGTAGTGAGCTTGGAGGGGGTTGGAGTTACCTCGGAACCTGGAATTATAAATACGGTCGCAGCTTTGTCTCACCCTTGCTGGCCAGCTCAGGACTGGAAGAAATTATTGAGACTGAGCGATCCAGAATTAGGTTGAGAAAGGGAAAGTGTGGGGTTTGGTTGCTGCAGCCAGCTTGGAACCTGGAGGGAGATCAGGACAGGAGACCAACTACAGAGTAAAGGCAAAGTGAAGGGCGATAGAAGAGGCACGGGACATTAAATCATTATTAACTGAAGAGATGTGAGGATGAAGCGACATAGAAGAGAAGAAGAAGAAGAGTTGGAGGAGCTGAATTGACCCTTAAGGAGGATAGGACTGAGAACCTGAAATTCCAGGCAGCCCGGGATGTGGTCCTGTTTCCAAATTGGGCTTCAGTGAATTAACACAAATTACTTATATGGGTCTATGGAGTGCATATATATCTCTAGACTCTAGTAGACTGCACCAAGTGTTTGAGATCTTGCCTAGTTCGACGTCTTCTGCAGACACCGATCCTGAAGGAGCATACTCTCGACTGTACGTACGAATTCGACCTCGATCCTGTTGACCACAGTCACAGAATCACATTCACAAACCATACTTTGACTATTGTCTGTGACAGATCGCTGAAGCCAAGCTGCGGATTCAGGCGCTACTAACTCAACGGCTGCGAGAAGAAACGCTGGAGAGCCTTAGCTCATGCAGGGGATACACTTCTCGATGAATGGCGGGGCAATACAAGCTGGCCAATTTGGTGGTTTCAAGACCAACTAGTAGTAGAACTCTGAGGAATTGGGCTTGCGTTGGAGTTGTGTTACTTGATGCTTCGAACATACTCAAGTAGTTTCAAGCTTGAATAGTCATGAATGTTGGATGATTGATGGGTGGCTACCGCAGTAGATTCGGGATTTCTCTCCCTAAGGCTCCAGGTCATCATCCGTGGCATCCACTTGCCTTCCCAACTACAAACCTAGGTATTAATCTCGCCGTTTCATGTGGCTTATTCAACCACAACCATCACCCTTGAATCTCCGAGAACATTCCCGCCTCGAATGCTCCACACGTTGTTGGATTCAGAAACGGACGAGGGGCTGAAATAACTCCATCCTACCGCCTTAGGCAGAAACTACTCTGCGTCTCTCGGCTGAGGCTCCGCGAGAGTGGGACGGACAACGAGAGAAACGTGGAGGAAGTTAGGTACAGGAGGTCGTTTGATCGTCGCGTCTCCTCAGTGGAAAGAACCTCTCAACCCCCATGGCGAGCGAAATTGATGCGTCGGAAGCCTCGATCCCTCTCCGTCTCTTCCCCTCCGACCTCACTGCCCCCTCATTGTCCGCTCCCTTCAAGCTGGATGAAGGCTATTCTGATGATACACGAAGCCAGGCGGACAAGGATCTCTTGCGTACTCCGTCAGACGATGTAATGTCAATCCCCGACTGGGTCCTTACTCACAGCGAGACCGAGAGAGCCGGTGAGTCGCCTCTTCCTCTTGAGCTAGTCGCGTGCTCGCCCAGGTCGATATAAATGCTCACTACTAGCTACTATTTCCTCTCCAGAGATCGCCTATAGCCTCCTACGTACCCTGCGCACTTCGACCGTTGCTGCAGTGGTGGACCGACTATCGCCGCTCTTGCATATGGATCCTGTTCTCAAACTTCCGCCGGAAATCACTGCCGAGATCTTTTCCTACCTCGACCCCCATACTCTGTTGACAGCCTCTTTGGCCTCCCACGGCTGGCGGAACCGTATTTTTGATTCCCGTCTCTGGAAGGAACTCTATATTGATGAAGGATGGCGAGTAGACATTGACGCGATTCGCGCTTTCGAACAAGACCAATCGGGGTTCCCATCGCCTCAGTCACGGAAATCACGTTCAAGGTACGCTGATACGGACCTCGGAGAGCCGAAACAGAAGAAGCGTGTACCTCCTGGCTGGCTGAACTCACGCGATCATGGATCGGGGGATAATGATTCGAATACGGAACTCAGACAACAAGACCACGCGAAGCCGGATAGAGAAGGTGACCGTCTAATGTATGACGCGGCTGATGACCGGAGCACGCTATTTTCTCGTGGACAAGAACTTGGAGATAGATGTGTGTCTATGCATGAAATATCTCCTCCAAAGTCGATTGAAAAAGCACCATTGAAACCTATTAAATCACCTCTTCTTATTCGAATGCCAGGTGGCTCCGCTAAGATCAACTGGCCCCATCTCTACCGACAGCGTCGGCGCTTGGAAGACAACTGGGCAAAAGGCCGGTTTACGAATTTCCAACTCCCGCACGCTGCGCACATGGAAGAGTCCCACCGGGAGTGTGTGTATGCTATCCAATTCGTCGGGAAATGGCTAGTTAGCGGTAGCCGAGACCGGACGGTTCGGGTTTGGGACCTAGACACAAAGAGGCTCTGGCACCGCCCCCTTCTTGGACACACGAAATCAGTACTATGCCTCCAATTTGATCCCCGGCCTTCCGAAGACATCATTGTATCCGGGAGCAGTGATAAAAATGTTATTATATGGCGATTTTCTACAGGCGAGAAGATTTACGAAATTGCTCCTGCACATGATGACTCCGTGTTGAATCTCAGATTTGATCATCGATATCTTATTACCTGCTCCAAGGACAAATTTATCAAAATCTGGAACCGGCAGAAGTTGTCACCGGCAGACAAGGACTATCCCATCATCCACCCGGGATCGGGCGTCACATATCCATCATATATCATCGACGTAAGCGAGATGCCTTCGCCTATCTTAGAAGCTGAGATTGCCGAGCACCACATCCGTACTCTGGCTCCATTTTCTCTTCTGATGACGCTGGAGGGGCACACCGCTGCTGTCAATGCTATTCAGATAAATGGCGACGAAATTGTTTCAGCTTCAGGTGACCGATTAATCAAGATTTGGAATGTCCGCAATGGTGCTTGTAAAAAGACACTTATGGGCCATGAAAAAGGTATAGCATGCGTTCAATTTGATAACCAGCGAATTGTCAGCGGGAGCAATGATGATACAGTCCGTATTTTCGATCGTATCTCCGGTGCAGAGGTTGCTTGTTTGCATGGGCATGGCAACTTGGTCAGAACTGTACAAGCCGGCTTCGGTGATCCTCCAGGCTCGGAGGAAACCCTAAGGTTGGAAGCTTTAGCAGTTGACAGGGAGTTTTGGAATGCTCAGCGTTCTGGCGAAGCCGTTGATCTAGGCCCCGCTGCCCTAAAACGAGCTGGCCATCAGCAGAACACAGCTGGGTCAAAGAACCCTCGAGATATCAAGGCACTAGGTGCCCACATTCCACCAGGGGGGGGGGGAAGCAAATGGGGGAGGATTGTCTCCGGCTCGTATGATGAGTCTATTATTATCTGGAAAAAGGATAGAGAGGGACAGTGGGTCGTTGGCCAGAGACTGCGGCAGGCCGAAGCTGCTGCCAGCGCCTCTTACGTCGCTCAGTCGAACACACATGCACGTTCTGGTGCTGCAGGAGGCAATGCTTTTGCTCAGCAAGCTGCCCTAGCGGCACAGGGTCGTTCAGCGACTTCCCAACCGTCATCCTCTGCTTTCCCAAATGGTATACCCCCTAATCAACAAGGCAGCTCAAATACCCCCGCCCAACTACCCACAGCAAACCAAGAAGCCCCCATCCGACCAAACCCTCCTCTCGGACCACCTCTTACCAACTTCCTTGCGGCTGCGAACTACTACAACACACATCCCCGTGCCCGACCCGTCGCTCCTGCCCCAACCCCGACATCCAGAATTTTCAAAATCCAATTTGACGCCCGCAAGATCATCTGCGCTAGCCAGGATCCTCGAATTGTAGGATGGGACTTTGTCGCCGACGACGAGGAACTCGATGAAGCATGCGAGTTTTTCACCGGCTTATAACTCTTCCTACATTACCCCTCTCATTTCTATGCAGTATAATATTAATAATCTTTTCACCATGTTACTCGTGTATCACTCGCAAACTTTCAACATTTCATCCTGCTTCGAAATTCATGATCATCCTTATCATTCAATATTATTCATCACAGTGCATACAAAGTAAGCAAATGTCATGCATGGGTTTTACGGCCTCAGGTGCAAGTGGTTCCTCATTCGACCTTATTTATCCCTAGCATCCTCTGCATGGATTCGTTGTTTGATTTTTGTGGGTTCTGTATGTGCTTTTGATCTTTACATTTTGCCTCTCATTTTCCTCTTAACTGATGCATTGGATATCGGAGTCATAACACCCGCTTATTTGGCTTGTCTTAGCGTACGAGAGACGAAATATGTCATCTTCAATTGCTTACTCTGAAAGAAACGCCTGTTGATTGAGAATAGCGAGAAGAGTGCTATCGCTTGAGAGAAGATAAAGTAGGTATGACAATGCCGTGGCTAAGAAACTAAAAGGCAACTCTCGCCCGACGTTCTATAAGACCAAAGTTTCTCTCCAATTTCGCTCACTAGCCAAACAGGGTCCTTCGGGAATAAGTGTAAGTAAGGATAAGGTGCCACGTTTCCTCCAACGGAATACACTGAGAGCCCAGGAATATCCACAAAACTCATGGCCCAGGATGGATTTCGGTAGCAATCGTTGGTTGGGGCTGCTGGGACTCATTCGAAACCTGCTCACGCGCGGTTACATACGTGTCTTGTGTAGTCGTATTTGTCGTGTTCGTCGTGTTCTGGTTTAGGGCATCTGATGGTCTCAGAGTCTCTGATACCTCCTCCGGCCCGCAGCAGCTGCAAAAAATAGACTTCGCTCGCTTTACGAGTAACCTCCAGAAACCCGGCAGATCTATGTCATGGCTGTTTATTCCAGATGTGTCCGTGTCTTGCGGGTTGGTCGGGACGGCGGACTGTGTCGGCGCAAGATAGCATGGCTCAGGGAGAATCGAGTGGCTCTCTCTGAGGATCCGCGATAGAGGGTTGGATTCTTGTACTCGAGAAACACAAGTATGATAGGAATCGACCCTCCCCGGGGCACCTGGGCTTAGCAATGCATTGTGTGGCGTCGGTAACTGAGGAACTAGGACGCTCGGTGTACCCGCACTCAACCAACGCAAGGTCGCTTCATCTGCGCCGGAATTGGGAGATGGGCAAATATTGGAATGGCCTAGCTCTTCAAACACTGCATCATTGCCCCGGGTACTTGCACCGTCGGACTGAGCGAGAGGTAGGTTTCGCTGGTGGAATGGGTGGTCGTCTATTTTCCTCAATTCATTTGTACCATGACTACTTGGTCGGTGGGGAAAGCTGCCTAGGACAGTAGTGCCATCCTCCGCAAAAACTCGAGTACATGGCTGTCGATTATTGTGAGGTGGCGAAGGACTGGGCGAAACGTGGTGAAAAAGCCTGCGTAGTAACGACTCGTTGCGATTCGGGATTGGGTGTTGAGCCCCGATTCGAAAGTCGTACGACCTTGCTTCCTCGCTGCCAAAAGATGGAAGACCTGGAGGCGTGGGTGATCTGATGGGTGGTGGATATTCCGGGAGAGTAGGGCTAACAGGTGATTTGATATTTCCCGGCCATTTTGGAGACGGTGAAGCAACCATGGCTGATTTATCCCCAGCGTTGTTGAAGCTATCTGCAAGACTGGATCGCTGCACTTCATCGAAATCTGATAGTCCGTCTGGCAAGGACCATGCCTTCACTTCTCCAGTCGAAGCTAGTCGGAGTTTATCAGCCATAAAGTGTGCACAGGGAGACCTGCCAATTTCGTCTGTATTAGAGCTAGGAGGATTAGGGGCCGACCCTCCAGATGGGCAACATTGTGCCCGTGTCGATGAAGCAGAGCAAAACATGGCAATATTGGCTGCCATTCTAGTATCCACGCGTTCAAGCGTGCTATTGCCAGTTTGGTCTCCTGGTGTCGTCTCATCGCCATTACTGGAGGTTGCTCTAAGTGCGTTGTATATCGAACCCCCATTGCTCGATCCCAAGCCCGAGGAGGCTGAGTGTACGCACGGCTTCTTGAATGGCGGTTCCGCAACGGGGCCAGCCATGCTGGGATTAACAAAGACAGTCGATGGACGCTGAATGCATCCGCAGAGAGATAAAGCAATATTGGGATGAGACCAGAAGATCAGGAGCGAAGGATGGTGGACGGTGTTATTGCTCAGAGGCATTTGGCAGTGGATGAGGCCGTCCATCGCACTTTCCTAGCTGTGTGGTAACCAAGCATCCACCAAATCTGTCCGTCAAAACAAATAAGACAAAAATGCGATGGGAAATATACAATTGAACACTGATGGCTAGGTAGTAGTGACACGTTGAATTTTATGATACATATTCCTAAAGTGTGATATGTGCAGACCAAGACGAGAATAGGTACCGAGATGAAAAAGACCTCAAATCCCAAAGACGAGGCTGATTAAGAAAAAAAAAAACGTTAATATGTACGAAGAATGGTATATTCACTAGCGGACCTTCATCCGAAAGAACAGCCCGCCCCAGCTTAACATCGCCTTCCTTGCCGTCTAGGTCAAGGACGGTCGTTGGCTGGAAACAAGCGGATTGCTAGGATCTTCATAGAAGCAGCCTCTCGATAATGCCCGAAAGTTAATAGTAGGAAGAGAAGAAGGTGTGAAGAAAGGGGTAGGGGGCAATAAAGGGTGAAAGGGGAATGTGTTTATCATAATGCCGTAACAGTTTGGCTGAGGCTCGATTTGGCGCTCATGTTTGCTTGCTCCTTTTTCAGAGACCGTAACATGGCCTCTAATTTTTTGCGCTCTTCTTGCTCAGCCTGCTCTCAAGTCAGTGTTATCCCAGAAAGGCATATTGGAGAAAAGGAATGGCTCACCTTGAGTATCTTCATGTTTTCAGCGCGGGTATCTCGCATCATTTTCTTGAATTCATTTTTCAACACCATTGTGGACGTTGTCTCATAAGGTCCGTCTCGTCCTATTGACGAAGCACTGTTGTTGGAGCCCATCCAGCTGATCCGTTCTTCGTTGAGCTGGGTCTCCAGCTGCTCACATCGGTCACGAACGTTATCAATGATGCCCTCGAACCTCTCGCGCTCCTTCTCAAACTCGATACTCGCCTTGGTCATGGCCTCGTAATCATCGACAGTTTCACGCAGCTCTCTCTCGAGCGTTTCAACACGGTTTTGAACATCGCCACTTCCAGGCTTGCCAGATTTAAGGGCAGCAAGCTCCTCGGCCATTTCGAAATTTCTAGCCTTCAGTTCGTCGAGTTCATGGAAAAGGGCAGGATCGGTGGCGGCTTCGGCGGCCCGTTGTGCACGTGTTCCATAAGCACCATCAAGCTCTGCTTTGACCATGGTAAGCTCTGTCTGGGCCCTTACGACATCGCCCTCTAAGTCGGTCAATTCCTTTTGTAAGCGGGTTGAATTCTCTTCTGCTTGGGTGCGTGCATCAGTTGCTTCTCTGAGTCGAGACTCCAGTTCCCCGCGTAGCTCGTTCATTGACTCTTCTAGCCGGGTGATTTCTGCGTCGGCTTGCGCGCGCAGATCAGTTGCTTCCTTGACCCGAAGATCCGCGTCATTACGAATCTGGTGGATTGTCTCCTCCAGTTGCTCATTGCTGCCGCGCGACTCTGTTGAATTCTGGAGCTGACCCACCACTCCTTGTAAACGCGCGACTTCACCCTCAACGCGGACTCGAGCTTCATGATGCTCATCCTTCTCGTGTTGGATCTCCTGAATGATATTCTGAAGGCGTGCGACTTCAGCTTCCGCACGCTCATGAGCTTCATTCCCAGTACCATCAAGTCCTTTTTTGTTTTGCGCCTCCCAAGATTCTGGCAATTCCCGTCGCGCATTTTCTAGCTCTCTCATTGCCAAATCGTAATCCTCTTTTGACTGTTGACCTTGACGCTCGGCAAGTTCGGCTTCCTTGCGGGTGTGAGCCACCTGTTCGATTAACTCAGCGATTTTGGCGTCCCTTTCCGCATCTGACTTGGAGTTGAGCTCGCGCTGCTGCTGGATCTGAGTTGTGAGAATGCTCTTCTGCTCGAGCAACTTGTCAACTCGATTCTCCAGGCCGTTAATCCCAAGACTAAGATACGTAAGTTGTTCGACAAGACCGCTGCTAGAGGGATCAGGAGCGGGGGGTAACGTTTGAGCGCGAGGTAATCCGGGGTTTTCCATGATGCTGAGCAATTGTGTAGTCATCTCAGCCAACTGCTTCTCGCTGTCACGATCCAGACCCTGACTGGGCATATCAGCTCTGGGCTTGGAACTGAGAATAGTGAGTCCATTCTCAATATATCTCAGATGAGCATTCACAATCGCTGAGGGATCGGCCGTTCCGCCACTGCTTGGCGGTTGCGGAATCTGGGTGTGCTCGGTGCTCGGATCTGACTGCAGTAACATCTTTCGTAAGCTGCCGCTTAGCGACTCCAATTTTCTTTCCGTCTCCTGAAGGGTATCATGACCAAGACCATCGGCGGGTAGTGGCGCTCGCGTTCCATAGCTTGCGGGCCCATCTAGATGGTCCGACATTTTATACAAGCTTCGATCATCGAAGTCGTCCACTGTGTTGTAGCTGGAGAGGCTTTCAGGAGTGTGTGGGACGCCGTTCTTCAAATTCTTTTTCAAGCCTTTGTGTGTTAACTGCAAAACTCCGGCAGTGTGCTCGAGTAATCGCTTCTGGGTCTCTTGTACTTTGCGTTCGGAGTACCATATTTCCATAGACAGCTCCTCACATTTTCGATTACTGAGTGCAAGTTCCTCGCCCGTTTTGTTGGAAGTCGCCCCATTCTGTCCTGATATATCAGAATCATGCTTCTCATTGTTGTGTAGTCGGCTTAGCGACATGGCCGCGTCACGAAGTTTTAGTTCTAGAGCCAATCTTCGTTTACTAGCGTTCGTACGGCTGGACAGGACTCGGAGCTCCTTCTTCAATCCCTCGACTTCCTCAACCGACAAAATCTCGTAATTCATGCTATCGCCCATGGCGGTTTCGGTGAGAAGGTACATGGCTACCGGGTCATCCGCGCTAGGAGGAATGGAGCGGCGAGGATGCGACTTCGAGTTTAACTAGAGGATAAAGGCCTGGAATTAGCTGCCTTCTCGATTAAATTTACGATGCTAGACTACATACCGGATCGTACAGCGACTTCTCCGCATTATGGGGCCCCTGAGCATCACGGTAGCCGTCCAAGAGAACCTTGGTTGGCGGCGGCTGGGGCGCGCCGTACGAGGCCGCTGAGAAATGCCTCGGATCGCCATAGGACGACTGACTGGACCGTAAATCGAGGGTGTTCATCGTAGCGAGAGGGACGGACAATCGTAGGAATATCGTTCAGTATCAAAAAGGGGCGTTGAGGAAAACCGGGTCTAGCAGGCAGTATACATTCTCTCAGAAGCCTCCGGTCTACCGGCCAATGGGACGAGGATGAAGCGGAATAGTGGGGTGAAATGATAAACAAAGATAAAAAGAGGGTAGATAAAAGGTAAGAAGGGAAGGTTAAGAGGAAAAATGCTGAAGGAGATGCAGTGTCAAGAGAGGTTTGGCGGAGCTGGGGACTCAGATCAGATTGGCGCCAGTCACGAGAAGATCTGCGGTGTCCAAAAGCCGGCTGGCCACGCCTCTTGAAGGACAGGGACAAAGAGATCCATCAGAATTACGGAGACATTGGTTCTGTGCATTTCGCCCTTATTCCTCGAATTTTAGAGATCCGATGCATACTATGCTAGAATAAGGATGGCTGAAAATGGTGATGGGTCGAGATAAGGGTGAACACTGGACCCTGGAGCAGTGGAGGGCCAGCGGAATATTCTTGCACATAATTCACTAGGTATATGGAACACAAGGAGTCAAGGACAAGCTTCCATCCCCGCAAAGTAGGATTCCTGGGGGTTCGGGAATTTAATATCAAGGGTAGAATGTGAATGTGGAGAGACTCATCTCATCCACAAACACATGACAGCAGTACTAGTGAAACGTCGCCAACCTCGGGTCAAGATGAAATAGGTAATAGGTCTCAAGTCAAAACTAGACCCGAGTCGAGGTCGTATCGCTGGACGGGGCTAAAAAGATATAGTATTTATATATGAGTTGTCGAATCCCATCGCTGGGACGAGTTGATCCAAGTATCGCTTCGTCTGGGCCAACAACCCCTCACGATGAACTCCAATGCGCACCGAGGTACCATCGACGACCTGCCCCCCTCAGGGCCTGTCTACAGGGTCTACAAGCGGCGATTCTGGGGTTTGTTACAGCTGGTCTTGCTGAATGTTGTGGTGAGCTGGGATGTATGTTTCCCGCACTGGTCTGCGACTTGGGAAGTACTAACTCCCTTAGTGGTTGACGTTTTCCGCCGTCTCGACCACCGCTGCGGAATATTTCGACGTCTCTGAGAATGCTATTAATTGGATGAGTACGGGTTATCTATTCGCCTTCTGTGTTGCTAGCCCGTAAGTGCCTCTTGCGCTTCTCATTGCTGTAAATGCACTAAACATGTCTCTTAACATAGCGTTGTCATATTCACTCTCAACAAAGGCGGCCCCAGACCGGCCATCATCGTGACCTCGTCTCTTCTCCTGGTTGGGAACTGGATCCGGTATGCAGGAGCCAAAGCAAATGGGGGCATTTTCGGCGTTGCCATGTTTGGCCAAATCCTGATCGGCCTGGCACAACCCTTCTGTCTTAGCGCTCCGACCAGATATAGCGACCTCTGGTTTTCGGATCGCGGGAGGACCAGTGCGACGGCCGTGGCCACTTTGGCTAACCCATTAGGCGCTGCTTTGGGGCAATTGATCAACTCGTTTTGGGCGACGAAGCCGGATGAGGTTCCAGACATGGTTCTATACATCTCCATCATAGTAAGTGTACAAACCACACGTTGAATGGAAGAGAATGGCGTCTAACTCAACATGGCATCAGGCAACGGTTGCATCCATCCCATCGTTCTTCATCCCCGCACAACCACCAACACCACCCAGCGCATCATCCGCCGCGGACAAAACGCCTCTCCTCCCGACCATCTCGCAGATGCTCCAGACTCTCGAATTCTGGCTCGTCCTGATCCCCTTCGGCATCTATGTCGGTTTCTTCAACAGCGTCTCCTCCCTCCTCAACCAAATCCTCTCCCCTTACAACTTCTCCGAAACCGACGCCGGCATCGCAGGCGGGATCCTCATCATCATCGGCCTCATCTCCTCCGCTATCCTCTCCCCCCTCACAGACCACTACAAGCACTACCTCGGCACAATTCGCATCCTCGTCCCCATCGTCGCAATCTCCTACATTGCCCTCATCTTTGCGGCTCCGAGTCCCCTAGGCATCGCCCCGTCGTACGTCGTAATGGCCATCCTAGGCGCCTCCTCTTTCGGCCTTCTCCCCGTCGTCCTCGAGTACCTCGTCGAAATCACATACCCCTTCTCCCCCGAGATCGGGAGCACAATCTGCTGGACCGCCGGCCAATTGCTGGGCGCTGTCTTCATCCTCGCTCAGGATGCGCTCAAGGCCGGGCCCAACGCCGACCCTCCATTGAATATGCGCAAAGCGCTTATTTTTTCCGCTGTGGTTGCTTGCGTGGCTGCGCCGTTCCCGATATGCATTGGGCTGTTCGGGCGCGATGTCAGGCGGCGACGTCTGGATTTTGATCGCGGCCAGAATTTGGATCAGCAGCAGGCGGAATGTATTGAAAGCGCTCGCGATGGTGGTAATGACGATGCAGGCGTAGGCATTGAATCTGAGAAGTCCAGGTTCGACCTCGAGCTGAAGCTTCCCTGGGGGAAGAAGAACTGATATCATCCAATATCGTTGGGCGTTTAGTCTCTTTCTCTTTCTTTCGTTTTTGTCCCCTTCTCTTCTCCGGATAAACAAATAGGAGTAGAGTATTCGCCTGATTTGGCTTGACCAAGTAGTGCCTACCGCAGTCCTCAAACTCAGTTAGTCCCAATGTCATGATACCCGTTTTGCGTCCCCCTCAATTACCACACGCGGCACTGACTAGCTGATTTATGGTGCTGATATAGGAGTGCAAACGCAGTGGGGGAATACGAACCAAAACCAAAAACTGAGTGTACCTGTTCAGCAACAGGGTTTATACTGGCATGGTTTGAGCCAACTTGTGTATATAGAGAAATACCTGTAGCTTGTGACACTGAGGTTGGCTGGTGGAAGTCGGACGGGTCTCTGCTAGGGTAGGTCAATTCAGATGATGGTAGAGCACTGGCCCATCACATATGGAGAAGTACGGATGAATGGAAAGTAATTCGGTAGCCTATGTTAGCCGCTGCATGACGCACTGGGTATACTTGTTGATAAGGCACGTCCCCAAGGATTGCATTGCATTGCCAATAGGATAAGATATGAATAGACATAAAGTCTAGAGAGAAGTAGCATTCATCTAAAACACAAGTAAATATGAAAAGGGCAGAGACCAGCTATCTGTACATACACATTAAAGGACAAAGGTCGGATCATCCTTCAATCTCTAAGCGCAAAAGTCGACAAGAAATGATACAGTATCCCAATCCCAGGCGCAGCGAAGGTGACTGCTGGCTTTTTCAATTGAATTCGTTCCGGATGATGTCGTTGGTTGGCTGGGTCTCGTTAATCCGGTAGAGAAACCGAGTTTGGGGATTGTTTCAGCGTGTCTCCTTTATTTGAGAGCCTTCCAGAGCTTGGGGGCAGCGCACTGGGTGGCACAGTGGGCGAGGTGGAAGACTATCGAGGACGGTATATGTTAGTCGCGATTGAAACAGTAGCTGATGTAAAAATGGCCCGGGAATTTCGATCTCCCCGGTAAAATTGCACTTACACTCCTCAACACAGTCCTCCTTAGGACCCTTGTAGTCCTCATCCTCCTGCTGCGAGGTTACGCGCTCGACACACTCGTCGTAGTGGTGCTTGTAGGGAGCGCACTGAGGGGACTCGGCGCATTCTATAAGATATGATGTCAGCAAACAGTAACTTCCAAAGTAACTTCGAAGTTAGAACAAGTCGCCGGGTTCCAATGGCCCAATGGCCTGTAAGACGCGATTTTTGATGCATCACTGAGTCAAGGAGTAATCCGGAAAACCAAGCAGGTCGTGCGACAAAGATGAAAACAAGCGAGAAGATAATTCAAGCAGGTACTCACCCTCCTCCAACTTAGGCTTGATATCCTCGGGCTCCTCCTCCTCCTCCTCCTCCTCCTCCTCTTCTTCTTCCTCCTCGGCCTCTTCACCCTTCTCCTCCTCCCCCTCGGAGCTTTCTTCGGGGGTATCCTCAGCAGCAGCGTCCTCGCTAGGGGTTTCGTCGGCCTTCACCTCAGAGTCAGCCTCCGGGGCGCTGGTCTCCTCAGTGGTTTCGGCAGGAGCCTCAGCCTGGGCCTCGGGGAAGCCCCAGGAAGAGATGACATCGGAGAAAAAGTCGGTGAAACCCATCCTGAACCGTCTTGGGGTGTCAATTGGTGAGACTGGAAGGTCTAAGGTCCAGTGGGTGGCGGGGGGGCGGTGGGTAGACGGTAACGAGCGAGGTTGACGAGGTTTGGTGGTTTTCACGAAGCTTTGGTGTCTTCCTCCCGCCCAGGGAAAATCGGAATGCCCCGGCCATCGGCGAATGGTCAATAGGTTGCTTCTAAGTGGCCAAATCAGCTCCACTCAAAGTCACGTGTATTCTAACTGATGCTGTCACGATATTTAAACCCTCTGTCAACATGGGGCAAGGCAATTTATTTTAAATAACAATTTGAACAAACCCCCAGAGTTGGACCACACCAATATGGGCAATCCTGAGAAGGTATATGGGACAGTGCGTCAGACAGTAGGTAGCTGACGGACACAATCAGGATCATGTGACCGGGGGTCAATGCAAAGTATCATTCCGGTTGTTTCGATGGTGGCCTTGATTTTGAGTTATAAGATTGTACGCTCAAATGCTATTATCATTTCTATAAATGTTTATAGTTTGGTTTGGACCGTGAATTGAAAATAAAGAAGAGAGGCGCCCGTGTTGCCGCTAGATGCGCTATACAAAGGGATGGGGCTCAGAAGGACGGAGAGTATGGAATATTTCGATCACGGACTGTCAACACCGAGCCTGGATTGACTTGCTGCTGTGTTCCAAGTCTCAGCTCTTCCGGCGCATTATCTCTTCGAGTTCATCGGCGACACTTTGTTTCTGAACTTCTTCATAACCTGGAGGTGGCTCCTGAGGTTCGGCGCTGGTCTCTGAAGCACTTTGGCGAGGTTCTGCTAGGTTGATATTTCCACTACTACTCGAGTCGCTCTGAGGAGCAGAATAAGCGGGTAGTTCTTCCAGATGAACACTGGACATGTTGACATCGCCAGCTCCTCGACCACTTTCACGGGATATTTCAACTGCCTGTTGGAGTCGCTCCTTGATCCTTTCAAACTGAGTGTGAAAATCAAACGCCCCTCCCTCTTTGAAAGTCACTTTCAAGTGTGCCGCAACTAGCGACGAGGGAATCCCGCCCCCGGGTACCGGTTGAACAACTGCGTTCCATGCATTGGGCCCAAAAAAAGGAGAAGAGACGTGAGAATCATGTAAATTGAGAAGAGGGGCCGAGAATGATTCTAATCCATTTGATCGTTGAGCCGGAATATAGACGACCTGGAAGCTTGATGTTAACAGCGCGTTTTTCAACCAAAGGGGGCGGACATCGAATGAAAAGGAAAGAGAAGTACCCGTTGGTTTGTAAGATAGACTCGGCCATCACTGCTCTGCAGTGATATCAAGTCTTTGCCAGTATAAGAGGGGGGCGGTTGTAAGGCGAAACTTGTACGAGGGGGAGATGTGTATAGCAACCTCTCACTCGGCAGGTGGACAAAGCCTTTCTGCTCATCGAGCATCACCCAACTGTTTCATCAGTTAGAATATGTCAAGCACTCATATTAAAGCACAGAACATGATGGGGAGAGTATTGTCCCCAATCTAGCTTATCGCATCGGCGGCTTGGTTGCAATAAGAGCAAGCCAGTGACAGCGCGGTGCGACCAAGGGACGAGGCAACCTGGAGGAATCTAGAGTAGGGAAGTGGGGCTCATCCATACTTGATCGACATCTTTTCGCAGACTATGGAAGCTGATACTCGATATAATCAGGGAACGAGAGACTTCGGGTGTACCGGATATCTGGCGTAGTATGGGAGACGCTAAGAGGGGGATGCTGTTTATTGCGATTGAACGGGCTAATGGAAGAGGTGGTCTGATATGCGACGACTGCTGCAGTCCGTTGGTTGGATTTCAAGGATTAGAGGCCTCGGACCCTTGGGCTTTTCCCTATCCTTGCACCTCAACGTGTCTCTGAGATGGAAGATATTATGACTCCTCTGTGAGCTGTTTAAAATCAGGACCGTGATAATCTTCCCGACGGTGCTTCAAGCGCCGCTTTAACTTACCGCATACGTAATAACGTAAGGGACGTTGATTCCGTCCGTTGCCTGCCTGAGGCAAGTGGCTCTTTATGATTTTATCTTGCTATGTTTATTGTTTACTATCATATCATGCCACTGTCAGGGCCGCGTTACGTCTGCAAGCTTCCTCTCCACCTTGGACCTCTGTCAGAACTGCTTGATCTTTGCAAACTATGTCCGCGCGGTGCTCGGAGAGACCTTCCAGGGATAATAAGCAGTTCGTGGCGGTATGTATCCAAAAGGAATGGAACTGACATCCTGTTAGACGGCGGGAGTTTATTTCTGAAGTTCAGCGGTTCTGTGATAGAGTTTGGCTTCTTGTAGGTTCTCTATGGTTCTCTCACCATAGCATTGACCCCCACGATAGTTGTACTATGTAACTGTATACACCCTGAAAGTTTACTTGTCGAAGTGCCATGGCCGGCCATCGCAGGTTGCTGATACGGACAACGAGAGCATACAGGCGGTATAAACATCATTGTTCGACAGAAAGAAAACGATATCTTTGTGGTTTCACGTGGCCAAATTATCAGGAGATTGTTGAAGTTGGATTGAGACTGGTTATCTACCAGTCCTCTGAGTGCAAGACTCGAGGTATGTATTGGTATTACCACCAACGTCTACCCCACCACAGAAAAAATTACCTCCTTCCGTCGCATCCTAAGAGTTCCAGACTCCGTCAAAGCACTTGTCACGTCACATGCGCTACTACCTTCAGGATTTGTTAAGGCCAACCTGCTTCATCTTCTGTCCGCATGAGACATTAGCTCTTCGGCCCCTGAGATAATCGTTGAACTTTCTTGACCTGCATCTACCTACTACACAGCTTCACTTGAGCTGTTTATAGGAGCAGGATATGCAGTCTACGCGTGCTTCTTACAAAAACTGGATTTGAATCTGCTCCACACCACTGGCAGATAAGGAGCTTCGGATGAGCTTCCTGCATTTCTTCTATACCTCTTCTGCTTTTTATACAATACACGTCTTGAGAACTGTTGAACCGTCTCCCTTGACGTCATGGCGAAGAAGCCATACATTCCGCCCTTAATTGGGTGGTTATATGATCTTGTGCTATGGACGTTCTCCGTCCTCATTGATCTCTTTTTCCGGGAGGTCCATCCGCGTGGCTCATGGAAGATTCCTCGAAGGGGACCAATGATTATCGTGGCAGCTCCTCATGCCAACCAGGTACGGTGTATGAACCTCTTTCTCGTCGGCTTATGTACTTACCTAGGATGTACTGTTATAGTTCGTGGATTCGTTGATTCTTATGCGTGTACTGCGCACCGAGGCGCATCGTCGGATTTCGTTCCTAATCGCAGAAAAATCGTTTCGCCGCAAGTTTATCGGGCTTTTGGCGAGAGGCATAGGAACTGTGCCTGTGTCTAGAGCAATGGACATGTTGAAGCCCGGCCAGGGTACCATTTATCTCCCGGACCCGATCAATCAGCCTACTCTATTGCGCGGTGTCGGAACCAATTTTGAAGGCCCAGGCTTTGAGAAGGATGGCATAATCGCGCTGCCGACTATCAATGGGACATCGCATAGTGAAAGTATCGCTGAAATCCGTGGTCCAGAGGAACTGATCCTCAAGAAACCTTTCACCAACAAGGATGCGCTGTTTCAGTTGACGGGTCGGAAGGATATCACAGACGATGGAAAGTTCTCCAGAGATGTGTCCGGTAAAGACCGCGCCGAGTTCAAGGGCTCCAAGTTCAAGGCGGCCCTTCATGTGGATCAGAGTGCAGTGTATGATGCCGTCTTTGGAAGACTCCTCGGAGGCGGTTGTATCGGTATCTTCCCAGAGGGAGGCAGCCACGATCGCCCGGATTTACTTCCCTTGAAACGTAATGCTTCCCCCGTACTATACAAATATGGCGGTACTAACCCCGACTATAGCTGGTGTGGCCCTCATGGCTCTTGGTACATTAGCTGAGAACCCTGACTGTGGTTTGAAGATCGTGCCCTGTGGAATGAACTATTTCCACGCTCACAAGTTCCGTTCGAGGGCGGTGATCGAATTCGGTAACCCTCTAGAGGTTCCTAGGGAGTTAGTAGAAAAATACAAAAGCGGTGACAGAAGAGATGCTGTCGGCCCGTTATTGGATATGATATACCAGAGTCTCGTGGCAGTGACTGTAACCAGTCCTGATTATGAGACACTAATGGTTCGTTCCGTGTTTCCGAAATGTGCTAGAAATCAGGGCTAACAGAGGTTCCAGGTCATCCAAGCTGCTCGTCGTCTGTATAACATCAAGGGAAAGAAACTCCCGCTTCCAATGGTTGTTGAACTTAATCGCCGTCTTGTCAAAGGTTACTCACATTTCAAAGACGATCCGCGGATTGTGAATCTCAAAAAGTCGATCGCAAGTTATAACAAAGAATTGCGGCTTTTAGGAATCCGTGACCACCAGGTTGATTATGCGAAATTCTCGTCCATCAAAGTGATTGCGACACTGATATACCGCATGGTTAAATTAGCACTTCTCACTATTGGGACCTTGCCCGGGCTCCTTCTCTTCACCCCAGTTTTTATCACGACCAAGCTGATTTCAAACAAGAAATCGAAGGAAGCGCTGGCTGCTTCAACGGTCAAACTTCAAGGCCGCGACGTGATGGCAACTTGGAAACTCCTCGTCGCTCTTGCATTTGCCCCCGCTCTTTACGCGTTTTATACCGTGACCTTTACCTATTGGGCCTACCGTAATCGCATAAATGGGTACGTTCCTGATGCTGTGCCCTTATGGTCATTTATACCAATCGGCATGGTCCTATTTCCGACCATTACATTTGCCGCACTGCGTATTGGTGAGATTGGCATGGATATTGTCAAGTCCCTGCGTCCATTGCTGTTATCACTCAACCCGTCGTCGGCCAACTCATTGGTTAAACTCCGCTTGCGACGCGCGGCGCTCGCCAAGCAGGTCACTGACACCATCAACACGCTTGGTCCTGAACTATTCCCAGATTTTGATGCCGCAAGGATCGTGACGGATCCTTTCCGCGAGCTCAACCGGCAGACTACGAACCTAGAAAATGACCACCCACCAACCGTGGAGATTAGGAGGGCGAGCACGATAAATTTCGACGAGGGTTCGCCTTCCCAAGAACCACTTCCTCGAAACGAGTCTTTCCACAATCTTGCGAACTTTGGCTTTTTCTCGACCCGGCCCTCTAGCCGCAATCGTAGCCGTAGCCACAGCCGCAGCAGTTCGTTTGGAGGGTTGCCAGGCACGTCCGGGCAACAGCTGAAGCCTCTCAGCCAGCTTACAACCAAAGATGGATATGAAGAAGTGAGTTTCAAGATTCGTGATGCGATGCGCGAACGGGGAGAACAGCGGCGCCGGCGAAGTGAGGATAATAGCAGCTGGGATATGGCTAGCTCTGGACCCGGAACACCGCACAGCGAAGAGAACCGGAAGGATATATAACCGATTGTTCCTGCTATGGACGAGCCCCTTGGAGGGTCATCCTGCCTGTAATGACAGCGGCGGAGTTGGGCGTTTTCATCTTTTCCTGAAATTGCTCCCATTATGTACTTAGTATGGAATTCCATAGCAAATTTGAACACGCCTAAGACTCAGAATCAAATTCTTCACGCTAGTCTACATCCCCGCATTCCATCTCGCAGGATTCGGGGAGGATTCAGAAAGATGAGAACCTCGGACCGCAGCGGACTGGCGAACCTGAGAGCCTGGGAGCCTTACACGTGCGCCGCCGGACTTTTGACCCACCACCATGTCCGGAACGACCGACGCAATAGATTCAATTCGATCTCCTCACTATCACCACAGATCAGGTTGTTTCCCTTACGTGTGGATTCTGTGCAAGCAAAGCAGTAGCTCGGAGCTACTCTCTGTCCGCTTTCATTCATTTCTCTGTGCTTTCAGGTATGCATCACCGCCTTCAGGAGCTCTCCTTTCCCGCCAGATCAGCAAAAGACAAGAAAAACGGTGCCGCCTGACGGCCACTGCCTGCGCCTCAATTTCTCATTTCTCTCGTGCTGATGTCTCTTGTTATTAGTTGCATTATACCCTCGAGCTTATATCTTGTCTTTCAAGTCTCAACCGGCGTGTCATCTCTTCTATTCTTGCATCATTTGCCGTCTTCGCGATTCACACCAGCTCTTGACGCCCCATCACCAGTTCAAGATTCTAACGATTAATTTTTATCATCAACGCTGTTCTACGAATCAACATCAAACATGGCCACATCAATGCACCTCTCAAAACTCCGGAATTGGTTCCTTGCATCACCCCCAATCGAGTTTGCGATTTCCAAGCTCCGGGACTTGCTGGTTGGAGCAATCAGGCAGGGGCCAGTTCCACAACATATCGCTTTCATCATGGATGGGAACCGGAGATTTGCCCGAACACATGGGATAGAAACAGTGGAGGGACATAATCTGGGATTTGAGGCACTGGCACGGGTGAGTCTCTTGACCATATCTGGACACGAGGGGCTTATGGTTCATTCATAACCTCTTTGACTTCCTTTCTCTCTCAGATCCTCATATTCTCTTAACTGTAGAGATACTAATGCTCTTATTTTGTGGCTATAGATCCTCGAGGTATGCTACCGGAGCGGAGTAAAAGTCGTAACCATCTACGCTTTCAGCATTGAAAATTTCAACCGGTCCAAATTCGAGGTGGATGCCCTGATGGAAATGGCTAGGGTCAAATTAGCACAGATGGCACAACACGGTGAAATTTTAGATCGCTATGGGGCGAGAGTCCGGATCCTAGGTCGACTGGACTTGCTCCGTCCCGACGTGCTTGCCGCGGTGAATCGTGCAGAAGATATAACGAAGAATAATGGTGACCGGGTTCTGAACATCTGCTTTCCCTACACATCCCGTGACGAAATCACTGGCGCTATCCGTGATACAGTATCTGAATACAGCAAACCACTACGGTCAACTCGCACGTCGTCCTCCGTCGCGCGCACACCGTTTTCTGAAGACCACATCGCACAAAACATCCGGTCTCGAACAACGAACGGGAAGCTAGACGACTCAAGTACAGAGTTTGACTCCGTCTCGGAATCATCCACACTCGGGGAAGATGATGCTCAAAAACCAACAACCCACCCTGAAGGGGTCTACCAGTCTGAATCTGCTCTCTCATCCGCGGCCACACTGCACTTGCCCGAGCAGCAGCAGCCCACAAAAACTCTAACTCCAGAGTCCACTACCACCACCAACCCCGAACTCCCGGTGTTTAAATCACCGGAAACCATCACCCGCCAAACTTTGACCGATCACCTATTCACCCGCGACAACCCTCCTCTTGACCTACTGATTCGCACATCCGGAGTGGAACGCCTCAGCGACTTCATGCTCTGGCAATGCCACGAGAACACGGAAATCGCATTCTTAGATATCTTATGGCCCGAGTTCGACCTGTGGCAGTTCTTGCCCGTGCTATTAGCCTGGCAACGGACAGTCTCCAAGGCAAGGAAGAACCCAGACGCCGAGGGGAACTTTGATGGCGAGTTTCAGGAATCCTCTACGGAGGATAGCAGAGAAGAGCTCGTATTTAGTTCTGGTGCTAAGGCGAAGAGCTTATAGTTTGCTTCTTGATACACTTATATCTATAGTCTGGCAATTGGGTATAGCATTAGAGTACTGGGAGTTTATGGTCTTTGTTTTTTTATCTTTTCTTTCATTCATTCTCTGGGTTTGGATTGCTTGCATTTCACACTGTTGACACGCAGATAGAGCGTCTCTGTTGATTGTGTACATATAACTCACACGCACATACAAACCGCAGCGTTGCGCGGTTGTTTGATTTGCTATTTCTCTCCGAACAAGGATAGAAGCAGTACAGATCCTATACTAACTATGCTTGTAGTAGTGGAAGACTTCTCATATGGATGCATTAATGGCTATCTATCTACTTACTGAATACCCAAGGTTGATAACGTATACGTCATAGCTCTTTACACACGGCCTGGTCAGTTGTAGCTTATTCCTTAATTTCCTCTGTACATTGAGTGATTTGAACATCGCCCTAGGTAAATAATCAGCTCGTGCTGTCAGGATGGCCACGTTTTGTCTTACCAGATCCTCAGCCGGCCCAGAGCCTTCCACCAACTTGGTCACATACACTAGATTAGGATTGCCACGCCTGATTCTGGGGTTCATCACTTCAGATATCTTGTGATGCTGGTCCATTATCGTGCTAGGCTTGTAATGATTCTTCGCCGCCTTAATCGCCTCCAAGGTCAGCTTCTTCTGCTCCACACTTTTCCTAACATACTCCAGATACGGACCCTTTTCAGGCCAAGAGACTTTGTCAGCAACAAGCAATGATCCCGGAGCAATCAAGCCCAGCTGCTCGCAAAGCTTCAGATTCGCTATATCTGGTTTGTCATGGCCGAAGAATATGATATCAACGTGTTTGGCGTGTTCGAAGGAGAGGTATTTAAGCATGGAGGCATCGTTCTCGCCGGAAATCACTTTGACGACGCCTGAGAGTCCAGCAAGATCAACCAGAGACGCGGCAGCCGCCGCGATATTGGCATTTCGTTTCAGGGCATAGTAGCGCTCGCCACCTGCGCCAGCTTTCCGAATTGCATCGCCAAACAATATACTCGAGGAGCCAATATAGCCTCCGAGCTCAAGCTGAATCAAAGAAACCATGAGATTACTTCTCGTGGGCACTTCTGCAATGAACTTACCATTGTCCTCGGTTTCACATCTGCTATTAGATCGCAGACAATCCGGCCCTTGTCGTTGCTCACTTTCCTCAAACACTTCTTCGTTCGTTCAAACTCGTCGATGAGGTTGAGAACCTTGTTTGGCGAGCCTCGAATGCTCTCCAAGTCTGGGTGCGAGGTCAAAAAGGCCAGGAGCTCGCGCTCGCGACCATCGCTGAAAGGATCGGCTTGTTCGTCTTGCGGCGCAAAGGCTGTTGTCAGGTCGAATTGTTTACCCATCTTTTCTTCTTGCTATTCGGTGATATGAGTACAATGATGGACAATGATAGGTACTGATGATATTTGAGGGTGTAATGAGTGAAAGAGTAGATTATGTATGTCTGCTCGGATGGTGATGATGAAAATCAACAAAGAGGACATTCCATTCCAGCGAGGGGCATGGGGCATGGGGCATGGGGGATGGATAACTTTGAAAGACCTTGGGGGTCATGGCTATCGAGGAAGGTGCAACTCAGCCACTCATCACGGTTCGTGGATTGCAGCAAGCTCTGTAGTACGACAATACGTATAATGACGAGCTGGTGATATACTACTTAGTTTCTATATTGTAAGAAGCGGCCTATTGAAAATCATTAGCCAGGGTACAGCCTGCTGCAAGCAGGGCTTTCTGAGATACTATCACTACCAAAAGATGGCTCGCTAAAATACTGCTCAGCACTTTCACATACTTTGCCATCCACCCTTCTTACAGCCTCAGGCCATTCTGATATATATATATATATATGCTTAAAAACCTTTGTGGCTCTTGGATAGAACTTCTCCATGCTATATTGGGCCGCTCCGATGGAAATATAGATCTTACGTGTGATAAGCTGCACACCTACAGGCACTGCACTGCATGTTTATCATGCGGTATGTTCATGCAACAGCTTTTTATATCAAAATAATTAGTAAGTTTTAAGCTATTTAGACACCATCAAATAACAGGCTAACTTTAGACATAGGTACAGAGGCATATGCTGAATGATTAGCCATAAACCTTTGTCTAATACCCTGCATCTGGAGAAGTTCGCGTGATCAATGAAGCTTTTGCAGAGGAGAATATATCCTCCCAGGCTTCCACTGACTGTGCTATGGTATCATGATCTGATCCTTTAATTGTTGTGGAGACGAAATCAATTGCCTCAACACCAGGTGCCTGCCAACACTCTTCGAAATACTTCTGTCCATGCTTGCCTACCAGAGCATCAGTTGCGGCAAAATATGCATGGAGAGTAAATCTGTCAGTTGCTAGAGCTTGCGCGCATTCCGCATAGTCTGAGCAGACTCCCCAGCTACTACCCCCATCTTTGCGTAGAACCTGCACAGCCTCGCTATTAGCACCGACCGTGTTCTCGGTGTGCATAAAACGGATAGCAAGCTGGGCGAGTTCCTTCTGCTCTAGGAGAGGTATGCCATAGTCACATTCGACTCGTCGCCAGTTATCATTTAGAAACGAAAGGTCCTCGGCCATTTCACGGGAATCACTGCTACCAGAAGGTGACATGTGGCGAACGAGGGCTCCACTGGCTGATAACACAGGGCTAGCTTGAGTCACAAAGAAGCGTGGGATTTTATTCCAAACTGAGAACGCTTTTGTTGGTATATACTGTGCCATTTGCATCACTGTCACACGCGAGTATGTTGGGTCAACCCAAGGAGCTAAAATAAGTTGAAAGTAAGAATGGGCAAACGGTAAAAGGGGAGGAGAGGGCTCAAGGGGTCAGGATAATTAATACCTATTACTGCCATGACTGGGTTAATATAGTCACGACACTGTGCCCATGTATTGAGCAGATAGATAGTGCCAGCACTATGTGCGACAAGGCTCACGCATGGAATCTTGAGAGACGCCAATAAAAGCGGCAGCATGTTGGTCCATGCAGCAACACGTTGAGCAAGCGGGACGTTAGTTGAAGCGCCCATGCCCGGCCGATCAACAACAAGCAGGCGCACACCGGCACGTTCTGCAATTACATGCAATGGGATGCCAAGATAGCGTGAAGCAAACATACCCGGCATGAAAAGTAGTACGGGACCTGTTTCGCACCCAAAGTCAGCAAAAGTGATGTTGAGCGAGCCATATGCGGTATCAAGATTGATGCGGCGGTGGAAGCAGTTCTTAGATATAAGATGGTATGGGTCTGACATGATCATTATTGTATAAAAAGTGTAAGCATCTCTCGCTATATCTCTGGTGAGCAATGTCTGATCATATGCTGGAGCCTGGGATGATGGACGGGATATCAGGTGACTTCATACGGATTTACCAGTGCTGAGAAAGCCGCCGCCGGAGATAAATAAGTCTTGTCAAATGGGGGGCTATCTGGACCGAAGTTTCCACGCGAAAGAGTTCGAAAATGCCTTCCCATGTATCGAAAATCCCATAGCTGCTTTCGCATTCTCGATCAGATTCGGAAGATATCCAGGTTGAATCGAGGGTATCCTTTATATTTAGATAAAGTCGCTCAACAAACTTGGGGCAGATAGGTCCAAAGATCATAATATATAGGTAAGGTAATAGGTAATGAGCTTTCAGTATCTTATCTTCATTCGTTATCCAGTTCATCTTTACATACTCCGGATTTCTAATCATAGGGAATTCTATCGTATAATCGTGGAAAACGTGCACTCGCGAGACGGGACGCGAAAGATGGAGAGACCGTCACAGAATGTGAAGAGCACAGTTTATCACCGGCTTCGAAAAGCGTTGGTAACGGGAGTTCGCTTCCCATACCACAAAGAATCTTATTCTGTATCACGACATCGTCCAAAACGTCCGTAGGTGATCAGAGAATAGTGCCAAACCTATCCCGAGGAAAAGAACAAAGAGTGTAATCAGCAGCTGTCTCCAGGCAAGCGGATGAGATCTGGAAGGAGATGGTGAGGAAGCAATTGGTTGTGATGCAAGGCAGGGACCAACATACCCGAAAGTTTGCTTGATGCTTCGCACGTAGTAAAGTTCCCAGTTCTGTTTTGTGACATCCTCCTGGCCAACAGGGACGCCAGCCCATGATACGCGCATTTGAGTGACGCCGTCAGCATCGTTCTGATCAAAGTTGATCTCAAGTGTACTGAAATGACCCTGGGGCCACTGAGCCAAGCGCCACTTCTGAACCAGCAGTTTAGGCGACTCGAGCTTCACGAATTCTCCGGTGACATTGCCATCGAAAATCGAGAACTTGCCGCCAACATGAGCACCATCGAATTGGCGTGGTGCTCCGCGAGTGAAAGCCGCAAGACGCTGAGGTTCTGTGAAAGTCTTGAATAGCTCTTCGGCCGTCGTGCGGAATTCATCTGAAGCGGTCACTGTAGTAGTGTTGATAGAGACCTTGTTGGTAGTGGTTGTAGTGGCGGGTTTCGGTGCAGAGGTTTCATTCTTCGTAGTTTGAGGGTATGATGCCACCTTGGGAAAGCCGACAGACGGGTTCACACCAGGGGCATGCTGGAGATCCTTGCCATGCTCGGCTACCAGAGCCGGGGCGAGCCTAAATAGCTCCTTCCTGATCTGTGGAGCAAGCTTGGAGCGCACAAGATCCTTCACCGGCTGTTTGGAAGAAGCATCCGAGTAGATTTCGATATCGAACTACGCAGGGGGTCCAGTTAGCTCGAGACCCGGAACTAGAGTTCTTGGGAGGGGCATTTAGTGGGAACATACGACATACTCATCTTCCTCTGTGTCGTGGGCTACCTCGGGAATCGTGATAGTCCCACTCACAGCCTCCTCTTCCTTAGTCTTACCTATGGAATGTCTTAGTGATTACTCGAGAAGAAGTATTCAATTACAGCTAAATGCGTACCTTCATACTCCAACTGCAGCTTGACATCGAACAAAGTGATGACCTTGCCCTTTCTTTGGCTGACATCTACGTCGCCATCCATGGTCAGTACGTTGGACACCTTTGCAGTCACTCCATCCTCTTCGGCCGAAACTTTAGTAAGGTTCTCCGTAAGGTAATTCTTGGCCCAGCCGGAGACATCCTTGTTGACCCAATGCCAGTTGTTTGGGTTGTGAAGAACCATGGTGCCGGTAATTTGGAGTTTAATTTATACGTCTAGTCGGGGAGAGAAAAGAAAAATTCTGCTGCGGAACTGAGATCTCCGGTGGAACCAGGTGTGCTTGAAATTTTATCTTCAACGCTAGGGGTTCTGCTAACAGGCATTCAAATTAGCTTCAGCTGTTTCAACAGACGGTGGAAAAAGAATTGCTAAAGGGATGCGGTAAAATTCAGGATCTGGGTAGCGTTCCCGGATCGGTAAACTAATCAGCAATGAAGAAGAATACGAATATCCAACTTCCTCTGACTGGTGCCAGCTAGATGTCTCATCATATGAAGCAAGCGTGGGGCAATTGTGTGGGCAAGAAGAAAATTCAGAGCGACTTACAGCTTCGACAGTCACGTCCAGTTCCAAGGACACTGTAGTAAAGGTAGATCAATCCAAGTCCAGTCTGGAACAACAGGGGATGGTAGAGAAAATACCACCACGGAGAGGAATGGGGGGTTAAATAATACGGCTGCTCAGGAGGTGGTGAAGTTGAAACGAAAGATTCGAACGGAAAGCTCTAGAAGGCGACTAATCACGTGCCATTAGTCATTTGTGTCCTATCTTGATCGGGATTAGCGAATATTGGCCGGGTCTCCTGCCTTATTGGGACGCAAGTTGACACCTCCACCGATATTCAGTAGTGTGGAAGGCTGCGAATGCATGATGTGATCATGTGAAGGTGTGATGGGACGTAGATGGTCGAACAATTACCGTTCGCTAAAGTTGAGGTTCAAAACATTGCATGATCTGGCCTAGAGGTTGGTTTGATCTAATATACCGCCCCTACCTTACAACTTTTCACCAGGCCAATATGAAACATCGAGTATATATAGTAGTAACGAACGAATGTGGGTATCTCTTGGTAAACAGAGCAACAAAAAACAAGACAGCATTTGAGATCATGTTCACATTAAGCCTGATCCAAGGACTCCAAATCCTCCCACCCATCCTCCCTCTCCAACTGGTCCTTGACCCTCCGTCTCAGCGCCTGAATCTGGCTTCCTAGCGCCTCAGACCACTGGCCCTCCACCGTAGCAACCTTGTCCTTCAAATCATTCGTGAGCGACCGCTCCTCACCCGTTCGCGACTGTTCCATCTCCATAGTAACAGCTTCCTCCGCCTCCCCCCGACGAACCCGCTCTGTCTCCCTGAGTTTGAAGTTCGCGCGCATAACCGCGGACTTCACCTCATGCAGCAGACAGAGCAGGTTGATCTGGGACTCGATGTACTGGTAGCTTGATTTCTCGGCATGTGAGACAAGCGTGTATAGGTACTGCAGCGGGTGCTTCAAGTAGCTTGGGTTCTCATCGTACTCGTTGGCCGGGATCTGGAGTTGGAAGCCAGCTAGGTTGTCAGGGAGCGACTGGACGAGGGTTAAAAGGGAGGGGCCGATATCCCAGAAGGCGGAGAGTTGCATTTCGACTCCGCGTACGACGTTCTCCTCGATGACTTCCTGGAAGGATTCGAGGCGAGCGAGGG
Organism: Aspergillus asperescens; assembly: GCA_027569075.1. NCBI lineage: Eukaryota > Fungi > Ascomycota > Eurotiomycetes > Eurotiales > Aspergillaceae > Aspergillus > Aspergillus asperescens. Next base: position 106,961 of record JAPDEH010000046.1, on the reverse strand, counting down.
CGTTGCTTTCGTAGTTACTGCGACGGTCGAGGGCGTCTCGAACGAAGAAGGCGGTTGTGCTGCGGATTTTGTCGTCGTTTTTGGTTTGCCGGTAGGGGAGGATGACGAGGGCTTTGTATTTTTCGTCCCGTGCGGTGATAAGGTCGTACATTTCGCGGTGTAGTTGTTCGCGGGCTTCGAAGAGCCATTTGAGCTGGGTGAGCTTTTCGAGGAGTTCGGGTTTCTCGTCGCCTTCTTCTTGGGTTTGGTCTGGGGTTTCTCGTTGGGCATCGTCGAATAGCTTGCTGCGGAGGTCGTCGATGCAGACTGTTGCGCGGTCAATGCGGTCGGTGAGTATTGCTTGCATGGGTTTTAGGACGGTGTCCTGATAGGTATCGAGAAGTTGTTTTGTGAGGGCGCGCGCACGCTGGTTTTCGTCTTCGATGAGAGCGGCCTCCGCTTCGGCGGCTTCGGCGAAGGAGATGCTGCCGTCTTGGATTTGGTTCTGGATGTTGGTTTTAAACTGGCGGCGGCTTTCATTGACGCGGTCGTTGTGGGCGGCCCAGAGGGTTTCCGAGTCGGAGGCGTGCCGTTGGATGGTTGACTTGATTTCAGAGTGGTCGCTGATTGAGCGGACCACTGTTCGGTATGTGACGAGTTCGGGGTGGCTGTTGTTGACGGCGGGATAGTGGCGGGGATAGGGTGGCGGGAGGGTGATAAGCCTTGAGACGTCCATTTTCCGTGGCCCAGTGGACGCGCTGTAGCTGCTCAGGCTTCGGGTGGGATATTCTGGAAGAGCTTGGTCCTCATGCCATCCAACCTTTTCAGGCGGATACTCGTCTGGACCGTATGCAGCATACTGATTGAATTCGTCAAAGGTATTATGCTCTACACTTCCATTACTTCGAAGTCCGACTGGCAGCCCCATATACTTGGATTCCCGTTTTGACCGTTGAACTCTGCGCTCACCTCCCTCGCTGTCTGACCCCGTCTTGGATTCCCACCAGCGACTCGGTGCACGTCCTCTGGAGCTCATCTCATCATTGCTGATACCTAGGCTGGCTATTGGCGAAAGGCAAGGTTTGTAGTTGTTCCATGACGACTCTCCACGGGTCTGGGGTATGTCTAGTTTGGGACCTTTGAGTGACCGTCGGCTAACTGGTTCTGGAGCTGGTTTTGGTGGCAGCTGAAAGAGCTTTTTATGTAGTTGTTCCATATTAAAGGATCCAGATTCAAATATCTTGGCGTATCGCTCACGTCGAATCTGAGTTTCTGTAATGATAAACTCAGTAAACAGTCGTAGAGCTTCCATATCGTCTGTAGTGCTAGCTTCCTTTTCGATAAACTCCTTGTGTCTTCGTGTAGCGCTTTGAACAAGTTCTACGTCCTTGTTGACGACTGAATCCAGCGATTGTCTGCGATGGATTGACGGTCGTCGAGGCTGTAGAGTCGGAGAACTAACAGCGTCGTTAGGTAAGTGGAGGATATGAGAGACCGGGCGGTCTTCCCTACGCCCAAGCCCTGAAGATGGCCGCGAGTCTTGTCCCGACTGCAGTGGGGGAGTTGGGAGGGCTTTTGGAGGGAGCACCTGCGATGAGGTTTTCTGGAAATTGGATGACTGTTCCGCATTCGGTGAGAAAGGTGGTGTCTGCGCATATCGTTGCGGTGGTGGTCCGAGAGGGCTCGGCTCGGCTCGAGGTGTGGAGAATGGAGACCGATTTGAGGAAAACAAGCTTGTTGAAGACGCCCGAGATTGGGATGTAGGCATGTCAGGTGTGCAGCTATGGTTGCTGCGCGGCGTATTTCTTGAGGACCCATCCGTCCGAGGATTTTCAGCGCTGTACTGGTCATCAAGAACGAGGTTGGACGGTTTCAATTGGTCTAGCGCGTCAGCCCATGGGTTGGTGCTGGTCGACACTGCACTATAATCGTCCATGACCTGACTCTGTCTATTCCTGCGTTCAGTCCTCCTCTCTCGGATTCCTTTGGCGCTAGAGTCTCGAACAGCCGGACTGCGAAACAGGCCCCCGTTGCCCCCGTTGATAGAGTTTCGAGATGTATTGGCAGTCCCACCGGACCCAGAACCATTAACATCTCGAGAGATTGCCTGACTCGAAGTGTCAATGTTGAGTGGGGCCCTTTCCTGTTCTCTGTCCTGTTGCTGCGCAGAGTTGGCGATGCCCTCATCCACCCATCCTGCAGGCGTTGGTGGGACACTACCCAGTCCAGTTCCTAAAGACGGAGGTTGACGTGTTGAGCGCGTGGGGGCATGAGAGCTGCGCAGAGATGATGCATCCGCCAGTCGACTCACACTCTGCGACCTTGGAACTGGTGGAGGGCCTGGAGGTGGTGGTGGAAGCGGCATTCCCGGCCCCCAAGCTGGGTTCTGCGGTGATTGGCTTCTCGATTGGCTTGTAGCCCTCGATGTACTTGCACTTCCTACAATAGGGCCGGCCGATACTGCCCGTCTTGAATTCGGAGGGCGGCTCAAGTCATCTTGTTGTACAACAGAGGTTGAATAACCGTACGAACTCGATTGGGACGAATGCAAGTTGTCTTCTGAAACCATAATATACGGTCGAGATCCGGTATTGAAAGAGGATTGATCGTGGTAGACATCCGGCCGGTTGTGGGAGGACGACCTGGAGGATGGAGCCCCCTGCGGTAAAGGAGGAGGGGGAGGAAGCGAAACTTGTCTGTTATGGCCTGCATCTGCTCGGACAGTGGAAATGGGGCGAGTACGGGGGATTGAATGTTGCCGACTAGAGGCCATGTACGGAGACCCGGCATTAGGGGATGCAGATTCAAGAACCGGCGTAGCATGATTTGCATGGTCTGCCTGCTGCTGCTGATTCGGAGGAGAGTACGGAGGAGGTGGGGATGCCAGCTCTATACAACATCAAAATCAGCCCTACTCAAAAATACGAAGAGTCATCCTCTCTAGTCCCGACACTATACGAAAATGCGAACTCGGCCATCGCCCCATAATCAAAGAAATCAGTACTGACCTGGCTGGGGGGCGGGATAACGATGCTGTGAGACGATCCGAAGCCTGTTGCCCGACTGTGAATGTGAATACTGCAGCTGGCCGGCATTCATCGGGACATTGTTGACAGGCCCCCAGTCCTGGGGATTATAGGGGGCGTTGTAGTGTCTGGACGCCATGGGAGAGGATCCAAGACCAGGACCAGCGGGAGAATTCACAGCGGGAGAATGAGTGAACGGGCTGGATAGAGAGGTGGTCGAAAGAGGGGTGGATAAGTAGCCCGCACTGAGTCCAACACCGAGTCCCTGTCCCTGGAACTGGTGGTTGTTAAAAGAGGTGGTCAAAGGAGGCGGTTGCATGGCATATTCGCGACGACCAGGGGAAGATTGGCTCTGAGGCGTCGGCCAGGCGTTGTTGGTTGTATATGGACTGGACGATGGATCATCGCCAGTGTTGCTTGGGGATCGCCAGCTATGAACAGCCTCGAATCAGCCTCGGAAGCTCTCAAGATAAGAACAAAGAGCGAGGGGAGGAAAGGAGAGGGGCCAGCGCGCACCTATTCATACTGGCGCAATCAGGAGCCAACCAGACATGGTGGCATGGTTGTTATCCGCGCGTTGTAAGGGGAAAGGAAGCGACAGGACCCTTGGACGAGAAACGAGCGCGACACAAAGAGCGAAGGGCTCCAGTGGGATGATTCTCAAGCCAACCAGGTGTGGAGGAGGCTTGCCGTCTTGTTGGATGGCAGAGATAAAAATAACACAGGCCTAGTCGGGATCGGTCAGCGTGGTTGCAGAACCCAGAGCGGAGGCGACAGTCCTTCATATGCAGCCTTGGAGGTTTCATCACAGCCGGCGTCGAAGTCGGCGCTTAGAACCATGATTGGCGTCTTCTGAGAGGCCCATTTTCAAGCTCTCCCCACGGTCGCCCAGGCTACTCAGCAAACCAGCGTTGAAGTTGCCAGCCCAGCCGTCTGTGTCCAAGAGTTTGAGGATTGACGGAGCTAGTCTGGAGTGGTTGTAGTGCAGGATGGATGAGACTTGGATCAACCGGATCATTGGATGATCTGGCAGCGCGTTCACATGGGTCTCGATAATAATAGTCATCCGGACATATTGTTAATTATAGCTTTTCCGATATTTATACCTGGCAAGCTGGCAGTATGCTCCCTGTTGAAGCCTGAGGCTGCAACCGTCGTTTCGCTAGCAGCCACGTGACAACCTACTGTACCTTCCTGATCAAGCATCTCGCATCTCACGTCCAATTTATTATGTGCATTCACAGAGCTCTCACTAATAGTTTCTTTCTTATATTAGGGTTTATAGCCCCAAGTTGTTGTAATTTTTCCTGTTGCTTCGGCGGGAAGGCCGCCGCACTTTGTCGGACTTGCCATTGGCTAACTCTACCATGTGTCCTGGGTCCCAGGTTTCCCCCTTTTCCTCCATCGGTGACGCCAGGATGTGCGCTGCAACCAGGACTGCAGATCCACTGCAGATCCACTGCTGCTCCCTCCTGAAGTATATCCGTGAAGAAGAGGATTATGGACTGGGCCAGTAGCCGATGTGAACGACAATGGAGACGCGCAGAAGCTTTTGCAAGTCGAGGTTCTCTTGGTGACACCGCCAGCTTCGAGAATCCGTGACACCACTGTAGCATCGATAGAGGAGATGGGTAATTTGTCACCGACGCCGTCACCTTCCGAGAATAATAATGATCTCGGGATGTCTATTGTTGTGGGCAGCCCTCCGACAGATATGTTATCCTTGATGGCAACCGTGCCGCCCAGGAGTACCTCGCTTGCTGTGACTGCGGACTTGATATGACATTGGTGGCCCCAAGCGTTGAATGGGTTATGTTCTAGCTTTGGCTGCCAAAAGCTGCGAGGTGTTGTTGAGTTCTTCGGTTGGAGTTCTGGTGGGGCATAGTCTGATGCGCTTTCGATGTTGTCCATGACCGCCTCAAGATGGTGAGGTAGTCTTGAGCATCTTGGCTGTCATACATTTCAACGTGAAGCTGAGCTGCCAATCCTTGTAAGTCGGCTCCGGTAATGTTGGACCTTCTCCATGTTAGCTCATGGCATAAACGCTGAAGTGCTGCAGACTTACCCGACACCATCAGAAATCGATGCAATCGACATTTTGCCTATGGCAATAGCTTTACAATGACAAAATGGATCTTGAGGGTTAGCAGAGGATGTAAAGCATGCCTTTTCTTAAATGGTTGATGTATTCTGGTGATTGTCGGCAAAGCCGACAGAACCATCAGTTACCTGTCAAGTCCATTCAGTATCATGACTCTGTAACCCTGTCATCAATGGGTTCAGAGGGCAAAACAGCAAGATATACCTCAGCACGATTGACAAGAAGTCCCTGTAAACATTCAATAGTTGTGGTTATGCTTGTGACCTGGAGTTTGGGGTTGGACTACTCTAACATGAACCACCATCGGACTGACCGACCGTTGTTTAGATTGAGCACTCTATCATCAGGACAACATTGCTATGCTAGATATTATGCCATACAGTACTATCTGTCATGACTAGTATTGCAAGGAACTGAGTCTTTACTCTTTTACGGATGAATCATAATTTGACAACTAAGATAGATTATATTTGCTTTCACAATGGAATAATGTGCAATGGGGCTGAAGATATAACAATATTCTCAAGTTTGTCCTACAACTGCACGTATGTTAGTGCTTGTTTCGTCACAAACGTACGAGGCGCCAAGTCGCATCAAACAGTTTCAGATAGATGCCTTGTCACAGGCAGCGGTCATCAAGGTAGACATATGTTGACCGTCGTGATAAAATTAAATAAAATCATCATTGTAGATAGGGAGATGGCAAGAGAAAAAAAAAATAACTTACAGTTTGAAAGCAGCCAAAGACTGTCTTCTGTCAGTCATCCTAGTTACTGCGAATTATCAGTACTGAGGCCGACAAAACTTGATCGAGTAAACAGGATATGACGGTTGTCAGTCGTGACAATTTATCGTCTTAGTCGGCAGTGCCGACTTGGACATATGCTTGTCTTTTTATGATGTCGAATCATCATTGGAAAGGTGCGGTGCAGAGGCATTAAGAGCAGTTCAGACATACAGTTTATGAATTGGTCAAGAGCAACTGTCGTCAAGTAATGGTCTTACTACAGACAAACCTGAAGAACAGTTAGCAACACGTTCTCAAATCAAGTGATGCGTTTGTGGCAAAAAGTGTATGTCAGTTTAGCATGAATGGTATAAAAAAGAATGTTGTCTGCATCGATAACTCGAATAAGACTCGTCATCTAGAAATCATCATTATGAAGGGGAGACGAGCTGTGGATTATTATTACCTTTTGACGCATTGTGCAAAATCGTGGCTCATAATCCATTTCTAAACTGGCGAGGGGATTAGCCTCAAGCACAACTACGATCAACAGAACATATGCTGTGGACAAAGATCTCAGTGGGCGAGGTTTTCTAGGCCTGCCGCAAAAATGGCTTATCCGTCATGACCGGACGCTTGAACGCCGTCGGAGCCCAGTGCCGCTTCATCTTCGAAAGAGTTCTCATGTAAAGAAAAGTGAAGAGCTTACCATCGAATGATGGGTATCCTTGGGATAGTCGTGTCCTGCAAGATTCTTGGAAAACGTCAGTAGCTGTCATGTACAGTGATAACAGAGCAAACAGATTAGACGTGTGTTTTGAAGTCAGAAATAGCCATTTGTTTTCGTTCAGAAACCCAGGGTCTCAGTCGGTAATTTCCAGCGTATATAATACGAAAGAGCATCATTCAAATAAAAGGAAAGACAAGAAGGAAAGCAGAAAACACGTACCATTGGAGTCTCATCTGTGAGCACCGTCGAACTTGGTTAATGGAGAGGTTAGTTCTATTGTCCAGTTAGCATCCTGTAAGCAAGCTGCTAGTGAAATCAAGACGAGGTCTCTTCGCAAAGCATCAGACTGACGTGCAAAGAATCGAGTTTTCACGCCCCTCGGGGTCAAAGACTCTAGTTTGAAATGGTTCTAGGTATCATCATACAGAGGGAAGGGTGCAGGCGGACGAGGTGAGAATAAGGGCTTACCAGGTAACTCCATGCTGAGAGCAGACGCAGTTAATGAGTTATTGTATGATGATCAGTCTGCAATTGCAGTATTTGGTGGCTAAATGTTGTTTTTTCCTTGACATTTAGGAGCAACAAGACCGAAGCATGAAATCTCCGAATTTTGATGAAAGAGAAAAGCCAGAAGGATTTCGAAGTTTTTTAGCTGCTTCGACCGGAGCTAGTTTTACCGAGACGCTAGCGTAGGGCTAATCTAAACAGGGCTAGTCATATACTGCTTAGTCAGTGGTCAGCTGATCAGAGCAAGTAGTAACCAACAGCCCAGCAGTAACTAAACCACAGCGATATACTCTTGCTTCAGGGCGAGAAGCGAAAGCCTCAGTCAGGTGGCAGCTTATAGATATTGCCCTTGCGGTTGATGCGGCTCTTGAGATTGTGCTTGGTATTATTAGAAGACGATCGCCTCCATCCCTGTACGACAGATGACTGGACCGACAAACGATCTGTCATATCCCTCTTTACTGAAACTTACAAGAGTAAGTTAGCCGAGCTAGTTTCTATAAATAATAATCCCTTTGTTATCTTCGTATGAGGTACAGTATGGAGTAAGTTGGGTGAATCACTTGCCAGCATGATCATGTGCGCTGAAGGGTCTCGAGGGTCTCGACTGTCTCGACCAGGCAGGATTTGCATCAAATTCAATTAAGTCTGGTGACCCTCGGAAGCCCACTTTTCTCGATAATTCCTGCTGTTTGACGGAGCATTATTGAGAACTACAATCATAATTACGTTACGTAGGTGTCCTACAGTTGTAGGCAGACTGGGCTCTGTAGATCGACAATTGATCGCCTTGGAGCTCTCCGTGGGCAAAATTGCTGTGAATTCTCCCAGAGAAGATAACTATCCCACCATTGGGACGATTATTGTAGATGTCTACTCTGTTGACTCCTGGACTCTGAAACGATCGCGGGGAATTCCGGGGGGTTCGGCTCACAAGGGAGTTCAAGGAAGCAGAGCCGGGAGCCGGCTGGAAACAGCCTAGCGCGGGGTGTGACCAGCGGCTTGGTTTTCGTCATCCAGTCCGATAACAGCGTCCACTCAGTCCATTCCAGTTCATGGCGTCGAGTCTCTCCACCAGGCTCCAATTGTCCAGCTGTGACGTTCTGGCCTGTCCCCCTGCCCGGCAAAAGATTGCTCCTGTCCAAAGGTGCGCCTTTAAATACAATGCGCTCCTGCAAATTACTCGCCCTGCAGCTTTCCTCTCCTCGATCTTCCGATCATACTTCGATTTGAGCCGTATATTAACTGCTCCCTTCCGCCCGCTGTTGCGCTCTGATAGACGTTTCCTGATTTCCCCGCCGAACCGAGGTCGGCCCGTGAACTAGATATCAAAGCCATATCCCCCTCTTCCCCGCGAACTCTACCAGCGTCCTCGTTTCAGTATCCAATCTATATTCATCAATTCGTGACCGATAAACATGACTACAAACTCCAATGGCGGTGGTGGTGCCGTAGGGCAGGAGAACATAAACACTGATATCGTTACCCTCACGAGATTTCTCACTGAAGAGCAGGTGAAGGTACCTGAAGCTACTGGTGACTTCACGTGAGTATCCCTTCCATCTCTCTCCCAGCTCGCTCTCTCTCTGCATAGATCGTCCTCGAACTAATGGCAATCTCTAACCAGACTATTATGCCACGCTCTCCAATTCTCGTTCAAGTCCATCGCCTACTACATCCGTCGTGCCACATTAATCAACCTGACTGGCCTTGCTGGATCCTCAAACACAACCGGTGATGATCAGAAGAAGCTCGACGTCATCGGAAACGATGTCTTCGTCTCTGCCATGAAAACCTCCGGCAAATGCCGTATCCTCGTCTCTGAAGAGGAGGAAGAGGCCATTATCTTTGACGAGCACCCTAACGCCCGCTACGCTGTGGTCTGCGACCCCATTGATGGCTCTTCCAACTTAGACGCTGGCGTCTCAGTTGGTACTATCTTCGGTGTCTTCAAGCTTCCCGACGAGATCCTCGGTCCCCAAAAGAAGGTCACAGCCCAGGATGTCCTCCGCCCCGGAACCGAAATGGTTGCCTCCGGCTTCACCATGTACGGTGCATCGGCCCAGCTCGTCATCACCATGAAGGATGGCGGCGTCAACGGCTTCACCCTCGAAAACTCCCTCGGCGAGTTCATCCTCACCCACCCCAACATGCAACTCCCGCCCACTCGCGCCATCTACTCTGTCAACGAAGGTAACAGCATGTACTGGGACGAGTGGTGTAACGCCTACTTCCACTCCCTCAAGCACCCCGGCGAGGGCAAGAAGCCTTACAGCGCCCGTTACATCGGTTCCATGGTGGCAGACGCCTACCGAACCCTCCTTTACGGCGGTGTCTTCGCGTACCCCGCCGACTCCAAGAGCCCCAAGGGTAAACTCCGTATTCTATACGAGTGCGCGCCCATGGCCATGATCTTCGAGAACGCAGGCGGCAACGCCGTCAACTCGCGCATGGAACGTCTTCTCTCCGTCCAGCCTGAGCACATCCACGACCGGAGTGGTGTGTTCCTCGGCTCGAAGAACGAAGTCCAGAAGATTATTGATACTTATAACGAGTTCAAGAAATGATTGGCCTGAACGTTCCGGATTCAGATGCCTTTCGTAACTGTGTGGCGTCCGGTCGGAGTTTTAAGGGAAATTGTTCTAGCTAGATGTGTTCACACGCCTTTCTTCAATTGTACCAAAAAAAAATAATGAAAATTGTCTAAAAATATCTATATATTTCTCCCAACAGGAATGTAAAAGCTTTGAATCGATTGTATCTAGTAATTTTCCGTTAAATGATTTAGTAAAGGTTTTAAAACATAAATTGGCAAATTGGAGTGGGAGGATATATATTCTCGCAATGTCAGGCGACTTATCCACGTTAACGTGCCATGACCCATGCTAAAGATACCAAGATACAATAAAGAAAAAGGACAATACTTTCACCTATAAAAAAATATTCCTATGATCTATATAGCACGACATCCGAAGAGATGATTTAAATAATATAGAACCAAGATATCGACACCCTACCAAAAGTGGTGAGCGTCGAATACCCCGTCTAATCTATTTCAGCTCCTAACAAGGAATATACAATACATGGAGATGCAACAGAGAAGGAAATAAAAGAGAAAGTAAAAAAAAAAAAAATTTAAAAAGGTGAGGAACTAAAAGCTACCTAATCAACAGGTTCTTCCTCTAGAAGCGTCTTGAAACTAAACGGCGCAAAAGGCACACCTTCACCGATGAAATGCTTGCTCATGGCTTCGACCCAGTGGAGACGAAGAGAGTGAAGCATTGCGCTGGTTCCCTCCATGACACACAGAATGGCGATTGTAAGGGTGAACCACATGTAGAATGTGACGACGATCATGATGACTCGGACGGTGGGGTTCTCCTGCTCGAATGCGCCGCCAAGGGTCATGTCCCAGAGGACGATCGAGAGCTGTTGATGGGCGAGGGAGAGCGCCCACAGACGCAGGTAAGAAGCTGTGTGGGAGATACAGTTGAGGCAGAATTCGATGGTGTGGATGACCTGGTGGATCATGACTTCGGAGAAGTCAAATTCCTCGGGCTCTTCTTCTCCGAGATCCTGTGTGATCATGGCGATGCCTTCGCCATCGCTGGCGATGCTGTCGCGGGGACCGTTGATATCTCCATCTTCATCTAATGCGCTAACTCTGGACTGCTCACCGAGGCCGTGGTAGCCAAGGGCACGTGCACGGTTGTGCTCACGACGGAGGTAGAATGGCTTGAAAAAGAGCATGATCGGAACTTGGATCACAGCAAGGAGTAATAAGGCGGCCTGGACTTTAGCTTGTCCCGAATAGAGTTCTTCCCCATCCTGGACAGTTCCGGGCTGCAGAAACATGAAAATGAGCATGTTGAGAAGACCTGGGGGCGATTGACCCTTAGCCGGCCAATCCACCGACCACTTGTAAATGATAGTGATGACGAGATAACCAAAGATGGACTGGAAGAAAATCAAGCCTGGGATGAAGTTGCCGATGACGTCGACCTTGGACTTGAAATGGCGCGCATTGACATATTGCAGGATAAGAGCATAGCTCATATGCGCCCAACCCAGAACAATACTCATTTTCATCTTCAAGCTGTTGGAGAACAGTAGACTGTTCTCAGCCTCGTGCCAGTTCCAGTCCAAACCGAAGGGAAACCGGTAGCTGCCCTTCAATGATGCCTCAACCGCCTGGTTTGGTCGGATGTCCTCAGGCCACTGCCAAGAACTCGGGAAAACAGTGAAAGATTTAGAAAAGATATCGTTATAAATAAGACCGGTGTACATCGAGAAGAGACCCATCATCAGCATGATGTAGCGACCGTAGAAAGCCATGTACGTTAGTTCGTCGAGCTTCGTCTTCAAGAGCGCCTTTTCCCAGAATATCATGGCCGCGGCAGCCAAAGCCATCAAGAAACCGTGACCGAAATCACCGAACATGACGGCGAACAGGAAGGGGAAAGTAACCACAGTATACAAACCAGGGTTGACTTCCGAGTACTTAGGAATACCGTACGCATTGACGATCGTTTGGAAGGCCTCGGTAAACTTGTTCGTTCGAACATAGGTCGGTGGGGTCTTATTGGTCCGGATCTGGTTGACGATAGTAGGCACGCTCAGACCAGCACGGTCATTGACGTCCTGCAAGGTCGACTTGATCAGCGCTAGCGAATTCGTAGGACACCAAGCCTCCGCAATAAGAGTCTTTCTTGCTTGGTCATACGAGCACTTATTGAGAGTGTCGAAAACAGCCTTCTCCTTCTTGACGATGATCATCCAAGCTGCCAGCGAGCGGGCGATCTGAGAGAGCTCCGCGTCGAGAGTATTCTTCGTGTTCCGCAAAACATTGTTCACATCGCTCAACCTCGTATTGACCTCATGAATCTGATCCCGGCGTAGCTCACTGTTCTCGTCGACGCCGTAAAGCGAAGCACCAAGCGATTCCGAAATCTTCCTGATCTTCGCAATGATATTCTTGCCATGAGCAAAGATAACGAAAACCATCTTCGGAGTCTCCTCATTCGTAGTCGGGTCGACAATCGGGTCCGGAATTTCAGCCTGGTTCATGTAAAGGTTACCACGCAGCGTCCTCCAGAGAATCCGTTCAAAGGCAGCGATCCTGTCGCGGGGAATAACACCAGACACAAATCCGATATTCATTTCAAGGAACGACTGCTGGCCATGCGCTTCGCCGTTTGCACGGGGTTGGTTCTGTTGCTCGACGTCACGGAGAAGAGGCGCCTCATCGTTATCGAAGGACTGGCGGATTTCCTCGGTCTGGGTATGGGCACGGTCGAAAAAGCCTCCAGCCTCTCTCAAAACCCAACGCCACTCCGTCAACTCCACCTCGCGCTTCTTCAATGTCTCGTAACTATCATTCAGAGAGGCGATCCGTTGCTCCAGGCTCTCGCTGCGTTCAGCAAGCTCATCAATCTCCGAAGCCAAAGGAGCATCCAGCGTATCCGAAAATTCAGAAGACGACCTCATCTGAATCCCAGCCTTGTCCATCTGCGCATGGAAATAACCTGCCCAAAGCCAATGCTAATTAGCCAACCATCCGACCCGACCGAACAACCGCAAAAAAAGCCGGGTATAACATACGAAGCTGCCTCTCCACATTATCCAATCGACGAATTTCCTTCGTGAACGTTTTCTGGAAAGCCGTCGTCTCGGAATTGAGCTGCCCAACGAAACAAAACATCGGTTAGCAAACTTGCTCACTCCCCTCACTATTACAGCATAACAACAGCGCGAACTTACATCACGAAACTGCACCTGCCCAAGCTCACCAAGGGCGCTGATAACCTCCCGGCCAATCTCATTCGCGATATAGAGCTGGGTCAAGCTCATATCCGACGAGCGGAAGAAGGTATCTTTCGGAGCCATGGTGGGAAGACGGGACTGCCTACAGCAGCGGATTTCCTTTGCACCACAGCAACCAGGGGAGATGCGCGACTGCGCCGAATTAAATAGAGAGGTTGTATATGTGGGTGAAAGTTAAAGATAGGTAACGACGGGATAGACTGTGGAAATAGCTTGTCAACGCAAAGGAAGATACTCCCTTAAGCTTAGGCTCCTAGCTAATTGACGATGTTCAGCGCCGCGTGGCTGTTTCGGGCTGCACGTGACCTGCATAGTATCTGTCAGCAATATTACTATGTAGCATAACTATATACATAAATTAACCCTATCTTAACGTTGAACGGCGGACGATTCCCTCCATACACTATCGCCTTCGATACCTCTTAATTAGAAATAGAGTTATTAAAGATTATGCAGCCTTTTCAAGTTGAGTCAGCAGAACTACGTGCCCCCTGCATGCGGCTCAAAATACCTAGATGCAAGGCACCGTCTAGTAGGAACATGGCTGGAGTAAAATAGCGGAGGAATCCATACAGGCACCCTCTGACTTGGTATGGAAACTTCAGAGCTTATGATGTGCTTAGCTCTGACTCAACGCGCGTCTTAGCTATGCGAAGATCGCCATCGAAAAGGAATTCCGCGTCCAGTAGGAAGACGATTCCGGGTACCCTTATGGAATCTATAACGACACCACAACGTATCCTTAGCAGTGAGTCACTTTCTAAGTTCACAGAGGGTATAACATTTGTTCCTGCAAGGGCCATTGATGTCCATCTCTCTCATCTTCTTACACATATCTTCATTACTATTCCGAACCAACCACTGCACTGAAAACCATATATGACTAGTAGTCCAGCTACTCTAGAATCCGCTATCTTCTATCACAACTATCAAGCTGATACCTACCTATCTACCTATACCGCATCAAAGCTGTGCAGACTCTGAGGAGTCTCTATTGTAAGTACATTCGTTATATCCTGCCTGCCTGAGCTCGTACTAACCTACATAGATATCTACTCAAAGATCTATACACAACTCATCACGGCAAACCAACAACCCCAACTATCTACTGTAGGTATCCCACCATACCCTACTTGCTGCCTGATTGAGCTCACTCTAACATACATAGTCACTCACCAGAAAACCAATCTACACACGAAACAAACAAATCCATTCCAACATGTTCATCAAACAATTCATCAAAGAATACCGGCAATCGCGAAAATGCTCGCAAAAGATGCACCAATTTGAAAGAAAGCGCTCAAAAGCACACCGCAAACGCGCCAAGGACGCCCACTGGGGCGATCTGGAAGTCCCCAGCATCAACGACCAAAGGGAGTGGATCAGCGATCATATGGAGGAAGAAAGCCGGGGTGTTGCGATCCTCCAGCGTCTTCGGCGGCTGGACAGCAACAGCGAAGAAAAAGAAGGAAGCAAGACAAGAGAAGAACCGGCAAAAAGAAAACTGTCGCAGGAGGAGAAAGCGGAATTGCTCAATGCGTTTGTCACCAACAATAGGAAGGTGGCGGGTCATTGGGGATTAAAGCCAGAGGGAAACACGACCAAGGCATATGAGATGGATTGCAACAATAGGGATCCCAAGTCTGGCCGACGGGCACAGTGGTATAATGAAAGGGCCGTGTGTGCGGAGCTGGGAGGATGCTGTGGGAGAGAGTGTGGCTGTTGTGAGAAGCCTGTTACTCGGTATATTGTGCATCTTGAGGGAGGGACGAAACCAGTTCCACTTTATGGTCATTGTACTGCGGAATGTGGCTGTTGTGTTCGTGAGCGAGGCTGCTATGTGCCTGATCCACGACTTCCGGAGACAGGGCTTGGAGAGGGAGGGGGTTAAACTGACATCAATTCATGTTATGAGACGATTGTACTTGATAATTTGCTGAGCTGGTGTGTCTGTGTTTGACATCTGCCTTCTGTCCACAATATCAAAGCCAGCACGAATGAAGCACTATTCACAACCTCCAAATGGTATTTAAGTGTACAAGCTAGATGAGGATGTTTCTGCAACCAATCTTTATTACTATGTAAACTAAGGGCGATTATATGGCAATATGCAAGATGTTGAGTCCTACTACGACAATCCCCAAAACCCGGAGATGTGCATCAAGCAAGCCCTATCAAACCGCCGTCCAACTTCGACTTAGTATACAAAACAACCCAAGCGGGCCTTGACAGACTCTAGGGAGTTGGGAGTTCAGATACGCATCCTGTCGCCTTACTCCTTCGCTGTCGCGTTCCTTCTCTTCGCATGTCTAAGCTCTAAGCAAAATAGCTCTTCCAAAGCACTCCAGAAAGGTCTTCGAGCTGATCCGGGGTAAATGCCTAATATTGTAGGTTAGCTTTGCTTGGTAAATTGTATTAGAGGCTTGAGAGCACGTTGAACCCACCTTCGCATCAATATGCCAGGTATCCTGTCTTGTCTTCTTAAATTCACTAATGATTGACTTCACACTCGACCCCACGATGCCAGGATCATTGGCAGCGCGAACGCTTAGTGTAGTCAATGCTTCAGGTATCCATATTGGTGGGGGGCTGCTGTATGGGAAGGCTTGAATAAGTGCTCCAAGGCCTAGAACAGCACCATGTCTGGATATTATAAGACGCGTGTGTTCAGGGTTTGGAGTACCCGCTCCGGAGGAGGCTGGGGATGATATGCCACTAGCACCACGGAGCATCTTCGGTCGCTTAGGAAGAGGATTTTCAATCAAGATTTTCGTGAACCGCTTCTTCAGGCGTGCGACGATGTCTTTGCGGAGGAACTCGGGCGAACAACGGACCATCCCTGATAGGGTGGCCGATGCACCAGCCCTTACTTCATGCTGTGGATCCTCAAGCATGCTCGCTACACTCTCGAAGAGCTTATCGCGGTCAGAGGGAGAAAGGAGGAAGAGACGCCTGAAATAAATGATCTGAATGTTGATCATGATACGCAAGCGTTGATGCCAGGAAGGGGATGTCTGCCCGATGCGGATAAGGGTTTTGATAAACTCTGAGTTCTGCTCAGCAGGATAAGGAACGTTAGGCAGGTGGCGGAAAACATGGTATGCAAGTGACTGAAGTTCTGGGTCTTCCTTGACATCCATCATGTGCAATAGTTGTCCCGTAAACACTTCTGCGAAGAAGGGGGCAAGCTGCGTGCACTCATGGGAAGACAGGGTGGAGTCAAGCCACAGGAGAACGGTTTTACTTCCCGAAGTGTAGGAGGAAGCTGTATGTTGGCCGGGTGTTCTCTCGTGACGCCATTTCTCGATTTGCGTGAAGATACCATTTATCATCTGGGTGAAATCTGTGCTCGGCGAGTAAGGATATGAACCCACTGAGGAGGAGGATTCTTGATCTGTAAGCAAACTTTTCACGTCTGGGTAAGATTCGTGATACCGTGTGCGGAAGATCGTTGCAAGAGTCTGACCCATCGCTTCACGAACCCCCTTGTAAGGGTGGTCAAGGTGGGCAAGATAATCTTGGACTATTGGCTTTTCGAGCCGGAAGTGCCAACCTGCGTCGATAATCGATTGGTGCAACAAGTTGATTTTGGAACTTTCTTTGAAAGCTGCATTGGTTGCCATATCCAGGCGGAAGCTTGCCAGCCAGTCGACCAACGGCCAAACTCGTCGTGGGTCCCGGCACTGAAGGATCATATGAAGGAAAGTCGTCCAATATCCAGAGTTCTCCGGCGTCAACCCGTCAATGAATATCTTTTGTACAATTGGGAAGGCGTACTCCCAGACTAAGGTTCGCTTTTCAACGCTGGCGTCCGTAACAGAGCTGACCAACCCACCAAGAATCTCTGCAGTAGCCCGATGCTGATGCTTGTCACTGCCATCTTCGTAAACTGCCTCTATTTCCTCTTTGATGTCTTCAAAGGTTGCGGCAGTGAGTCCATCACGGAGCATCAATTCAAAGGCGTACAGAAGCAACATTGCACAGGACATGCGGAATTTGTCGGCTGAGGGGTCGCGTGGCTCTTGTTTCAAGTACAGGAAGAACTTTTTGAACCATGCCCTGGTGAAGAGCTTGCCCATATGAGAGCGTATCTGCCACTCCACGCCATCATACGCGATGTCGCGTTCAACATTAGGCTTGTACCCGGGCATGTGATCCGACCACACAAGCCATCCGGGGAAGTCGTGATCAATGTAGTAGTCCGTCTCGGGGTTGGCAAAGCTGGCAAGGAATTGCTCAGTCCAGCCCTTTTCATGTCGCTTGGTGGCCACCTTGATCTTTGCCGGGAAATTTTGGTTACCCAGAATATAGCTCTTGTAGTCGTGGTTGCAGATTGCTCGGACATCGATCATCGTGAACAACGCTGAGAGCCCCTGGGAATACATACCGCGTAAACCGGGGTGGTCATCGATAGCGCCCTGAGTGACAAGCTCCACAAGGTTCTCACTCGCGATGTAATCGAATCTGAGACCCATGGAGATCACAATAGTCGCTGCTCGACTGGCAACCTTCCAGTGGGATACTCGAGCCAGATTCACTAACTCATCGGCTAAGGCGGCCTTCTTCTTCTCAATAATTGCTCGTCTGCTGTTGAGGTTCGTACGTTTTTGCAAGATTTGTTCGTCAACATTTTGTGCAGTTGGAGCAATGGCAACGACGAGGTCTTTGTCTAGAATGGCCATTCTTTCCATGGGGCGACCACAGTCCATGATCTGATATACCACGCTCGAGCAGATTCGCTGCACAGATGGCCTATCGACTGCGCTCGCGTCAATGAAAGCTCGGACCAAGGTAGGAGCGTACTTCCAATGACGCCCAACGGTTTTGGCCACACTACTTAACAACAGAGAGAACAGTGAGCCTTTGATTCGCGCGTAATCATTCTCCTTGATACCGTCTTGAAGTGCCTTGAGAAGGGGTGGGATAACAAGTAGGCGAGAGCCCCAGACAGCCTTCAAAGCTGATTCTCCCGCAGTTTGAGCGTTGCGGCGAGTTTCGGTATAAGCAGATACGCACGACTCTGCGATATCCAGGAGTAGAACCTCATCTAATCGAGACCGGCATCGAGGGGCTGCGTTATGCCTTAGACGTTGCAGATGGTACATGTTGGCGCGTCGAATAAGTAAGGGACGCGGATAATCCTTGCGTATACCACTCATTTTGTATGGGTGGATGTCCGCAAGAAGAAGGCGAGTAACTCTATCTAGTACATGAGCGGACCTCTCGATACCAACGTCAATGAACCAGCATTTGTAAGCAGAGTATAGAGCACTGAAGCACGGCACGTCGTCCTCCTGCTTCTCACTCAGATATCTGTGCACTTTGTGGAGAATCCAACCTGCTCTCTCTCGAATATCATGGATAGTCACATAAACAGGGTCGTTCTCTTGTAAGGGGTAGCCGGTTGGGTAGAGGAATGTCTCTCTTACAACGTCCTCGTCGGAACTGTCTAGTGAGGTATCAGGCTCTTTGTCTTTGGGCTGGCCTGTACTATCCGCAGAATCTGTCATTTCCACGTCATTTTCCTTGTCCGATGCTCCATTGGTGCCGGTGGCCTTCGTCTTGGATGCAGCTTTGGCATCAAAGAGCACGGAGACACCCGAGATGATGAGTCGCAACAGTACTAAGTTTCTGATCACCTCATCGGACCATTCTTTGCCCATCCCGTCTCGTCTGACATTGGAAGCTTCGTCAGTCAAAGCCGCCAGCTGTTTAAGCGCAGCCTCAGCCTGGTTTTCAAAGAGGTCGGCAGCGAACTCAATCTCCTGTCGTTTAGGAACGTGCCAATTTACAGTCAGGTTGTTCGGGTCTGCTTGATAACTCCAATGTTCAGGTTGTATGCCCTGAGCAACTACATTAGGTTCGTACAATGAATAGTCCGAGGTATAGGTTCCGGTAAGATTGAGAAGCAGGTGATGGATGAAATTCGAGACATGGACAGTTGGAATGCCCCGGCACTTCTGCTGCATGTAGACGGCAATATCAAACAGCTCGTTTTTGTGCGCCAGGACAGCATCCCCAACGTGCACGACACACATGCTGAGCATACTGACATTCCATACTAAACCTCGATCACGGGGAAGCACATCTGTACCAGTTGTACGGGTTGAGCCTGCGCCGTTGTCATCGATTTCCGTACGGATAGCCTGCGTTAACACCGGAATGAAACGCTTCAGTGCCTTGTCGGGATTGACTTTGCAAACGGCGTTGCAAATGAAAGCCATTGCATCGCGAGCTTGGTGGATGACATGCTTTGACACAAAGTCGACAACCTTGGACAGAGC
Source organism: Aspergillus asperescens (assembly GCA_027569075.1). Taxonomy (NCBI): domain Eukaryota; kingdom Fungi; phylum Ascomycota; class Eurotiomycetes; order Eurotiales; family Aspergillaceae; genus Aspergillus; species Aspergillus asperescens. The sequence continues at coordinate 87,784 of JAPDEH010000046.1, read as the reverse complement.
GATATCGTAATACTCAGGAGATAGCGAGGAAAGCAACGGCATAAAGGTTGCTGGGAGGGTATTCACAATATTTTCCTCAGGGGTTCCGTTTCGTACTCTTGAAACGTCCGGAAGGTTCTCTAGAAGGGTGAAAACTCGCCCTAGGAAGGAGATAATGAAGTCCCCGAAACCACAGGTGGAAGAGCGAAGGATCATTTCTTCGGTCTCATCGCTGAGTTCCGTGTCGTAGTTCAATTGCACTTGGACACCTTCTTGCTCCATCCGTTCCATCTCCCCTGGGATCCATTGCATCGCGAGCATATCGCTACTGACCTCCTCTCTCCCTTTTGTCAAATCCGCCATTGGTATATTGTAGCAGGCAGCTTGAATGAACGTCAAGGTATGAAGAGACTTTTCAAGATCGTTTGCATCAATACCCGGTAACGCCATCCCTAAGAGAGTTGTAAGATGACAACGGTACCCCTTGGTCCTTGTGATGATCCGCGCGAGCGTCTGGAGAGCTCGGAGAGACGATGTGGTACGGTGAACCTCTACTAGGCCTTGAAGGGATGGGTAGATTCTCTGTAAAACCCCCGGAAGGATGAGATGCGGCTCCAAAAACGCTAGACCCTGCAAAGTTGACAAGGAGAAGCTCATGGCGGTAGCGCTTTTAGAATAGATACCCATGAATATCACGTCGCGCATGCAGAGTACGAAGCGGCGTTTCAAGGGCTCTGTTAGCTTTCGCTCCTCTGGTATCTCCATCTCTCCACTCTGCTCTCTGTTCCAACGCATTACAAAGAAGTCCGTAAGATAATACACCAACTGGGCTAGGGTCTTGGTCCAGCTACCAGAATTTGATGGGTGGAAAAAGGTCTCCACAGCCTGTATTAGGCCTTCGAGTTGAGTTAGGATCGATTCTTCCCTGTCAAGACATGCCGGCGACAGGGACATGACGATCCACCTAGCTATGTGATGTGCTACGGGATGCTTTCGAGAGTCTCGATCAAGTATTATTCCCAATCCAGAGGATATGTCCACAAGAGCACTGTAAGGGGAGGTGGACTGTCCAACTGGAATCTCCAAGAGCCTCAGAATCGCCGTGAAGATAAGAGAGGATTGCTCTTTGGTGAAGACTCCATACTCAGAGAACGGAATATGGCCAGCAGGCAATGAATCCCGCGCCAACCGTGAGAGGAAGTCAAGGAATGTCTGATCAAAGGTCTTTGACCGACCGACTAAAGACCAAAGGTGGAAGTATGTCGGCGTGTAATGCTGCGGGAGCAGATCCTCTCTTGACTCTGGCGGCGGAGAGGTGGGAAGGAGCAGATTGATCAGACCGACTACGACAAACGCACCTTCTGAGAAGGAGGTGCTGTAATGAGGAAGAAACTCTTCCAACATGGCCGGCAGTTCACAAGGATCAATGTAAAGTTGAATGAATGCGCAGAGTTTCGTTAACGTCTTGACGCTCCGCTTTAGGTTTGAAGAGTGCACCAGACCCGACTCTGTTGGTAAGACAAACGCCTTTATTTCTCGGTATAGAGGCTTCCAGTCCAGGACCAGGTCCTTGATCGGCTTCAGGTAATGCTTGCGTCTAGGGCTAAGTCAGCATTGGCATACGCTTATCCGCCAACTCGGAAATCCACTCACTTCGTGAGGAGCATGAACATGCTGGAAAATCGTTCGGAGACGTTCGGGTCAATCCCAGGAGCAAGCGCGAGCTCATAGTACAACTTGACGAGCTTGATCCGCTCACTGCGAGTCGGATCAAACTTGAGGGCTAGCCATGCTCTCAGCTCCCGTGTCCAGTGCACCGCGCCAGGACTGAAATCCCCCGACTCTATCGCAATGTAGAGCTGAGTCAGGATGTCCTGGAAGTACCGCCCTCTCTGGGCATCGTCCTCAAGCTGGTACGGCAGGTATTTGAAGTAAGGGTATGTGCGAGGTCGAACTCGTGCTTTGGGGTCGCCATTTCCGTTGACGCCATCAGGTTCACCACCTGGAGAGGTGGCACGTGATATCATATGTGCATTGTGAAAATTGTCCGGCGTGAGAATCGTTTTAAGGTTTGGATTGTCCATAATCGTGCAGCTCGTGCGACGATTACCGTGGGTGTAGAAATTAGGAATTCGAGCGGTGCGGGACAGCTCTAACATAACACATTGAAGTCAGCTACATGGGTTCCAAAGGGTGCATGCAGTACAACAGGCAGCGCTATGCATTGACTCATAAAACTTTACCCGAATATTAGGCTATAGAAATCGACGGGTGACAGGAACCTGCTGGAAGCCTTTATTCGCATTGGCGAGCTCTAATGGGTCTGGTCTAGCAAAGCGATCGGAAAGAGATATAACAGTTGGTTACCAAACACGGAATTGGAAAATAGCCAGTTAAGTATCCCGGATGGTAGAAAGGTGTTCAAAGTAAGCTCCCTCTTTTTCACAGAATTCGCAGCTGGGGAGTTGAGAATGAAAAAAGCTCACACACGACGGTTGAAGATAGCATTTCATGAGTCTCGGCTCTGTGGTGTCAGGCTGCGGATGACATAATGCATCCTACGTAACAGAGCTCGCAGCCTGGTAATATGGCACTAGCAGCCCCACCAAACAAGTCCCGTTATCTCCGGGTTGCAAGTTCGAATCCTGTTACGGGAGACTTTTGCATGATTTTCCTCACTACGAACTGAGCCGCTTACCAGTCGCCTCTATCTTACCAGCGGTGATTTCATTCAGTTATGATGTTAAGGACTCCTTGAAGAAGAGGTTCTAAATAAAGTATATTCCTGTCCGCAAACCCCTCTCGGTCCTCCACCTTGGGGCCCATCTAAACAATTAGTCTCTTGGTTTAACATCTGAGATTTGGGGTGTACCAAACCGTGAGGTGGGTTCGTGCTTAGGAGAACTCGAGGGGTGAAAACGGGAAATGAGCTTCAAACCCAACCCAAATCTCCCTACGCCTCGGTAGTACTAGCGATGTTGCCAAGGTTGGGGGAAGAAAAATGCCACATTGAAAAGGGATTTCCCCATCGGTCTCGAGTTGATCAGGGTAGGACAAAGCAGCCTTACGGAGTCACCTGTGCTCATCCACGAAGAACACTTGCAGCAGCATATGCTAAGGTCCATGTTGCAATATGTTTCACATGAGTACTAGAATACCGTCGCAACAGCCAATCAAGGACCCTACCTACTATAGATATATCCATGCAGAACTTGAATCTTCAAGCACGTATGTGTATGAGACAAAAGCACATGTGCAGGAGGAAAGTTTGTCCAAGTCAATAACATATTAAAAGTACATTGGGCTATGAGTTTTCAAGCCGGAGGAAGGAAGGAGCCAAAAAGGACAGCCTGGACAAGTGCATAGATCACCATGAGCAGTACAATCGTCAAGAAATGGCTGCTATACCTAACAATGGGCCGTGTGCGCTCTGAAGTCCCCAACGCCTGGCAGGCAAGGTACCAATACCACAACGGGTACCCTGATGAGATCCTGTTGATGATCTGGACGTGGTAACTGGTCAGAGCCATTGCTGTAAGGGTAAATTGAACTATAGCGAGCTGCGTAAGTAACTCGACCGCGAGACCAGGCGACGGAGCAGAACCGGCTTTGAGAGAGATTTTGGGTGGAGAGAAGAGAACATCTACGCCCACGGCCCAGAAAGATGACACAAAGAGAATAAGCATCATGGGCGTGGCGAGTAAGAAGAGCGGGAGATTCGACACTGTCCAGTATCGGAGAAAACCCACGTTCCTGTTGGCGAATTAACATGTAGCTTAATTTAAGATAGGGTTGGCTTAGGCACGTACCAGTAGTGAGCCTGGACCCAACCATATATACTTGGCACAAGTGACTGACACCATGGTCGTGAGATAGGTTCGTTCATACAATATGCGGTATAGGCGAAGTATTGGGGAACGACAAGGCCCAAAGCAACGATACAGCCGCTAATAACGACGAAGCACAGGCGAACGCTAGCCGTTCCGAAGGAACGATGAGCGACGATGCCGTAAGCTAGTTTAATGGCGTCAAATGCTAGGAGAATCCCACTGAGGACACCATTACTGCGCACGGTAGTAGCTACAGCGAAGAAACACCCTGACAGCAGTAGTTTTGCATGGCCCAACGACTGTTTCCCTGTGTTGAGATCAACGCGGGAGGACGAGTAGACGTAGAGCCCTGTGATGTTGAGGAATGAGAAAAGAGACTCGGCATTGGGCGCACTGAGGAACGCGCCCCCAGGGCTAATGATGTGTAGAGCTGCGGAGAGAAAGCAAACGAGCCTTCTTCTCTCGGTGTCATGACCGAAGACAATGATAGAGAGTCGGTACAGGGCTAAGACTGAAAGGTAATGGGCTACATGTGATACTGCAACCGCTGTCACAGCAAATCCAGCTGCCCCAGTCGAGTCATCTGACCGGAAAAGGACTGCGAAATTGTTAGAGATGATGCCCGGAGTAGCAGAGGAAGGGCGGATATACAAGAGGACAAGGAATTGACTAGATAACTATACGCATAACTGAATGCCCACTCCTGTTCGAAGACATAGCCGAACCGTGCTATGTGTACAAAGTAGATAGAATCCCATCGGGCGAATTTTAGCGGGATTGAAATGGACTCATGTTTATTCAGGGCGGATGATATCACATCAACAGAGCCGTTATCCTGGGACGGAAGAAGGCTAGAGGAGGTGTCATACCCGATCCCAGGGCAGCTGATTATGATAACAAAGAGGAGGGCCTTCCAAAGCCAGAAGGCAATTGTTAAGCTTTTGATAGGTTGGCACGGATCAAGGAGACACGGGAGGCGAGAAGCTGTTGGCCTAGATGATGAAGCTGTCCTCATGCCCATGATATTGCCGGAGACACCGCGTGGCGTGCGTCTCGGAAGTCATAAGACTTGATGGGGAAATTGCGGGCTGCAGAAGCTTCAGACTGAGAAGAATTGATAATAATATGATTATTATTAGTGAGCATTAATATTATTGAGACGTGGTGAAGAAATCGAATCGCGTTAGGTTGGCAGTTGCGACCGACAAGTTGATCGTCCGGATTTCTCGGAAGTATGAACTAAGTGACCAACAAACTCCGCTTACTGAGCACTTGTGCATAATAATGCCATAAAATGCTCTATTGGACCCCACCGTCGTTCGGAGGTAGAAAAAGCAAAAAGCCATGGAAGTGATCAGAATTGGTAACTAGACTACCTATTATTGTGATTAAGGAGAGATATTTGAAACCCAAGAGACGCGAGACGCCCTGTTCTCAATGTTGGAGGGGTGGTATTACTAATTGATCAGATTTTACGGAGAGAAGACTGGAGTGATTCTTCAGCCCTACAGCGACAGACCCAAAGATGCTCCATCGGACTCCATACCGACAAAGATCATATCATCATATCATCATAGTATCTCCGGTCCACAAATGCACAAATGCAAAAATAGATCCACCACGCTATGAGAAATAATCAAGGAAGAAGTCTCCCGGAGTTGGGCACTTAATACCCCCGGTTGGCCATGTTGAAAGATGAACAATTGATTATCATGACCCCTCATTCAATTAATCTGAGGCTTCTGAGTTCTGAGCAGCCAAATCTGGCAGTCTGGAGCGATTTGTGTAACAATAGCATGCAATCTTGCATTAGCAGCGTGAGACGAGAGTTTGACCAGGCTGACCTTGCGCCGAGGAAGTTTGCTGTCGACGTTCTCGACCTTCTTGTAATGGATGGAGGATGGTCAAGAATATTGGAGCCGTTGCCAGTTTCCAGTTGCCACTCGTGACTCAAGGGATGGAGCATGAAGTTGGCCACTGCGACCACTGCTGCTCCATAGGACTCCATGCAACTTCAAAGACTGATGGACGATGGATCTATACCGCCATAGAAGATGAAATGGAGATGAAATGGAGTCGCGAAAAACCGAGAGATGGGGCCGAACCGGGCATAAGCACTGTGAGTTATGAAGTGCACCGGATAGTCGGGGATTCCGACTATCCGCTCTCCGACGCCGCTCCGTATTCACGCTCCTCATTATGTCCGTTGTCGTCCAGGGACGAACCGCGGGAATTGCTGCCGACTTGACCCTGGTCTCGTGAGTCGTGCCAGACAGTCCTTGCGAGACGGCTCATTTCTTGTGCGAAACGAAGGACCTATCTGAGAATGGGTGTGGTGCCTGGTATCGCTCAGGAATGGCCTCTCGGCAGGACAGTTAAGGACTTAAGGCATCAGCAGAGGGGTGGGAAACACCTCGGGAACACCTGTGCGCCGAAGTCCCTGAACTAAGTGGTTTCAAGCCCGATGACAGAGCAATCGAAAAGAATATTAATGAGCGCAAGAAAGGATCGGCGACTAATTCTATTCTGGGGGACTGGAACCGCCTATCATTTGCTGCGCTACTCTTCAGACTCTATCAAAAGAACTGCTTTTATAGCTTCCGCGGCAAACCCATTTTTGGAACCTTCCCTTTTCCATTTCCATGTCCATTAATATTGAGCCTTGTTCCGCTTCCTAACATCTCCGGTTTGCATCCCAAGACTTTAGATCCCCGGTTGTGCGCTGTGGGTTCTTTCTTGACTCTCGTGCTCTACAGACCGCCCATCTGACAGGAAGAGATTGAATGAACGAACAGGCTGAAAAAGTGCTGCCTTTTCCATTTCATGACACACTCGCTCCATCCCTGAATATTAAGACCAGAGACGCCCGCTTCGCCTTCCGTTCTTTCCTCTCCCTTGCTTTTGACTCTGGCTCTTGATTGTGATTCTACTTTGATTATTCCCCCCTTGTGCTTATTTCCCCACCCGCTGCGGTTCGCCTCGAGTGACACAACTGAGGCACCCTTCCGTTGCCCCTGCTTTTGTGCTTTCGATGTACTTCTGCTGTCAGCTTCTTTGCTTGGGCCACATTAATAATTATCGGTAATCGTATCTCTGCTCGCCTTCGTCAGCCGACATTCTTTCCTCACTTTGATCGGTTCATACTATACCTCCAACGCGGGATCGACACTTCAGCCTGTTATGTATAGATCGGAACCGCCTGTTGCTGTCCACCACCAAAAACCGAACCAAAATCTATGAGAAATTGTGGCCACCTCGCTGTCGATGTTCTCTTTGCTTAGCAGTCGGAGGTTAATCTCTGTGGATAATGCGCTTCAACCTCGGCCTGACAGCTGATGCCGCTGCCGCCCATAACAGCGAGCTCGGTAGTTCCCATTCACAAACACAGCTCTCCATGTCGTCTCGTCACTCCTCACCGCGTCCGTTTTCATTCAGCTATTTCCCCTCGTGGGGATTGGGCAGTCGTTCTGTCAGAGAAAAACCAACAGAAACGGACAGATCTCGTTACGAGCAACGCCGTTCAATGCCAATCACCGCTGTTGAACCTCGATCTTCGACCGACGAAGATGGGTTCTCAACCGCCGGACCTTCGCCAGTGAGACGTCCATTCAGCTACCAGAAATACCCCAAGCAGCCTTCGCGGCCGAAAACTACTTATCAGCTAGCTCACCCTGCCTCTAATGCACGTCATAAGCGTCTGAAGCTCAGACCGAAGCTTCTCCTACAACTTCAGCAAGTATCATCTACATCACGTCCGCTACCTGTCTTCGATGTCTTGCCATCGACCTTGTTCATGCCTAGGCTGGCCCGAAAGGTACCGGCGATCTTCCGCGGCAAGCGGGGATTAGGCCCAAATGACTTAATCGTCACGACCAGCGATCTATATGAGCGGACCGCGGGCGATGGGGCAGAAAAGAATCTAAGCTCGGATGAGGAAAACGGAGACCACCATGAGGTTGTTGCGACAATTTGCGAGTTGCTTAAAGAGGACCCGATGTCTATAGGAAAGGCGGAGATCTGCCTCAACTGTGGAATCGTGCTTGAGGCCACACCTCTCGCTAACGGGTCCTATGAGTTCGCTGCCAATACCGATTCGGGGCTCATGATCCTGCGATGGGTGCGGCGCGGACCAAAGAAGCGTCGTCTATCGGCTCCTCCCGGCTCAATCCAGCCAGAAGACGGTCGACGCTTCACATTTAGCGTCATTGATCTCACTACTCGCCGGCATCCAGTCATTGCGTCGATGGCTCGTAACCACCTTGAGGTATATGATAGGTACTCAATACCAAGTACCGCACCATCTTCGCCTACTTCAGCTATGTCAGTCGTCAGTGATCCCTCCGAGATGGATGTCCCATTGGACCAGCAAGTTATGGAAACCGATGAGAGCCTCCGCTTGTTGATTATCGTTACGAGCATCTGGGTTGCCTTTCGGGAGGGATGGTCACACAATTTCCGCTACAATGACTCCGCAGTTAATGGGAAGAGTGCTCGCTCGCCAAGCGCATCGAGAAACATGCCCACAGCAGCCCCTGGAGGCGAGGATGACCGGGTACTTTCAGGCAGAGGCAGTGATCTAGATAAAAACACACAAGCGGACCCGAGTCGTCGGTCAGTGACCTGGACCGCCGCAGCCGGTCACTCTCCAACCGCAGACCGGACGATTCAGTATGGCAGCTTAACCAAACGCTCCAATTCCACGGGCGCCGCTTTCATTGAAAGGTCTAACAGGCGTAACTCAGTGGCCAACCGGCATAGTGTACTCTCTAGTCCGCGCCAGTCGTATGATGGGCCGTCCGACACCAAACCTATCCGAGAGAATTCGGTTTGCAGATCCTGGTCCCAAAAGCGAAAACCAGGTCGAGAAGAAACAAAACTCGACTCAACCCCTACCCAATTTAAGACAACACTTCGTTCCAAACCACAAGGGCTTCAAACACCACTCGATGGCGAACCGGAATCTCCGCGTCCGACCAAGGGCAAGCGTCGACATCGGTTTAGCAACCTGTTTGACTTTCTTATTCGAAAGGGCGGGCATCACCATGAGCGTGCAGTTTAGGCATCAAAAGCCTCGCTATACCATATCCACCCCTCTTCTTTCTTGCACAAAGTTATATTCCCAGCTTCAGAGAGAGAGAGAGAGAGAGAGAGAAGAAGTTTTCTTGGACAGTGTCGAGAACTACCTACAGTGATGACCAGCCAGGTGCTGATTGATGTCCATGTATGGTATGACGACTGTTCCATCAGGTTGCGTGTATATTTTCTCAACCTGCTTCTTTTTGCATTTCAGCGTTTGCATCATTTATCCTCAAGCAGGCCTTACCTTACTTCTCACCTCAAATATATTCCTTGCACTTGCATCTGTTGAAATGTACATATATGAGCCGATGTAGCTCCGCACATAACTAATAAAAGTATATATCAAACAGTCTATAAGTAAGTTTGTTATACGTAAGATAGTTAACTAGATGGCAAGAATTAGGTTAGATGACCGCCCTGAAAAGGCATCAAAACACGATCGATCCTAAGGACTAAATTGCCTAAGAAGTGTGAAATAAATAACGCGTGGAAAATGCGATCACAGATGCTATACTCTGAAGTACCCAAGAGGCACTGTTTGCTTACTTGGCTTAATTCTGGGTGGCCCGTTCTCTTGCAGGTCATGTTAATCAAGCACTTGTTGGAGGCTGATGAAGCATGCACATCCCCCCGCTAAGAGGAGATGCCACCCCCACCCTAGCCGCGATCAGGCAACCCAAAATCTTTTTTTTTTTTTTTTTTGTATTTCGTGGGAGCCTGTGATGTGTTACCACAAGCACTGGAGCTATTAAAAAAAAAAAAAAAAAATGGGTTGCCTGATCGAGGCTGGGGTGATATGGCCGAAATCGGCACCGCAGCGGCCGAATTACATCTATACAGGTAGCTAGCTCACTTAACTAAGTGGCCGAGTCAAGCAGCGCTCAACGTCAACGAATCGTTCTCCATAATCCGAAATGCACCCTGGGAGATCAAGTTCAATGAACCACAATATCCACAACTCAACTTCTACACCCTGGTGAATAGCCTTGAGACGTCGTTGAGCAGCACTACTATTTCCAAATATCGTCGATGGAGACCTCGAGCTTAACAAGGCATTTTGGACGCTTGAAGCACCTATCCGGAATTGCAGTGAGAACTGTGAAGAATGTATCATGGAGAAGATCAAACCGCTCTCAAAAGGTATTTCTCTAAGTCCCCCACCAGTTCTTTTCGTAAGCCGGAAGCTCACGCCTCTGTATTTCCCGCGCTCCTTGCCTGAGGGTGTATTGAGAAAATGATCAAACGACCCTGTAGAAAGAAACACCCAGCGCGCCAACCACAATGGTCAAGTTGTTCTGGGCATCTTATAATAGACATATACCATCAGAACAGCCCCACCAAGCATGCAGCAACCATTCAAAACCTGGCTCTTCCAGAATACCCCGGCCTCAATATCATTCAAGGCAGACGTAACTGGAAAGCCGACCAAAGTCCCCAGAGCCGCAGCAGCCGACGATATACCAATCCTTGTACCGACAAGATCTTTATCTGGCGAAAGATGCGGCACGATAATCGGATATAGAACTGCTAGCGGTCCCATGAATAGAGCGATGAGCACCGCCCAGACTATAGTAGAGGCAACCGATTTAACACCAATCCAGCCGAAGAGAAGGACACTAGATGCCAGAGCGAAGCCGCCCATGGTGAGGGCGGGTCCGAATCGGGTTGAAAGTGGCACGGCCAGGTATCGACCTGGAATGGTTGATGCATTGCAAATGACCAGGACGTAGGGGGCTAGATTTGAGCTTGCGCCGGCTTTGAACTGGGCAAAGGTCGGGAGTATGAAGAAGGGGACCCAGTAGGCAACCCACATGAGGAATAGAGCCACGCAGAATGCCATAAAGGCTGGGTCGCGGAATGCGGTGGGGTCGAGGAGGGAGCGGATAAGATGGGGGCGGCCCTTGCGCTTGGTGTTGGGTAGAATGATTGCCATCGCTATAATCAATTCGCCCAGCGTTATGAAACCGAGGACTCGGGTTGCCCATGGGAAGTCGAGCTTGGGCTGGAGTCTGGAAAATATGATGGGGTAGATTATCCCGCCTGTGTTTGTCTGGTTAGTGACGACTGATGACTGACGACCTTGATGAGAATCAGGGGAAAGGATGGAGAGCGTGGAGAGCGTGGAGGATAAACAACAAACCAATTGCAGTCCCCGAGGTGGCAATGAACATGGCCAGGGGCCGATGTTGTTGAAATTTTGACGCCACGAGACTGATGCTAGGCACATATAGGATTGCGCTTCCGATACCAACACAGATGCCCTGTGCCAGGAGGATCTGATAGTACTCATGTGCGAGACTTAACATCATGACGCCAAGTACTGTGGTTATTGTGCCTATAACCAAGAGCTCTCTGATGTATCCCCGATCGAAGATGGGCCCGGTTACGACGCCTCCCACTATAAAAAATCAAGGTCCCTCGGTTAGTCGGACGGATCTTGTTCTTTTAAAGATCTCCATAAGGGCGTCGCAATTTACAGATGAGAATGACACCTTGTAGGGTGCCGACCCAAGCGATTGTGGTCGAGGGCGTGGAAACCAACAAGGTTGTTTCATAGTACGTTTCGTACGAGCCATAGGCACTCAATAGACCCCTATGATAAAGAATTGATGAGGAGTCCAGCGTATTTAATTATGCGCCGACTCACCATGTTGCTGTGTAAACGAGAAAGGCGCCCAGGGCTTGCAGCCAGGCAGCCAGGCCCTCGTGTCCGTCATCGGCGACATTTTGCGGTCTGTATTGTGGAATGCTAGTTGGGCTGGCTTGGAGGCTTTGAGGCGGGGATTCGGGGGACAGAGCCATGCACGGGTTCGGTTGGGATTGTAGAATTTGGAGGGGGAGGGGTTGAGAGCTACAATATTTAGTTGTGGGATGATGAGAAACTTATAAGCTCCCAAATCGTACTTTGTCGGACAGCGTTACACACCCCGCCAACCTAGATCACGACATTTCCGGCCATCCTGTGATAGGTCAGGATCTAGATCTCCATCTGGGATGTATTGAATTGCTCTCTGACTCACGCTATACTTACTTTTGATCCTAGTCTGTCTATATACATGACCCACTAGACAGTGGGGTGAGTTAGAGTCGGACATCGCATCGGCCAGCTTATATTCTGGACTCCCCGCTTCAGCATATGGAGTACCTCTTCCCTCAAAGAATATATCACAACCATGGCAGACACAAAACCAACAATCCTCCTCATCCCAGGCGCCTGGCATAAAGGACCCGCCGTTGAACCAGTCGCAACCATCCTCCGAGACTGGGGCTACCAAGCAGAAACAATCACACTGCCCTCAGCCGGCGGGCCACCCTCAACAACAGCCTATATTGACGCGGAGCACATCCAGAGGCAATATCTCGACAACCTCGTCTCCAGCGAGAAGGAAGTCATCCTGGTCATGCACTCGTACGGCGGCATCCCAGGAACAGAAGGCGTCAAAGGGTTCGCGCGCAAAGACCTCGCCGCACAGGGCAAGAAAGGCGGCGTGGTCGGTCTGATATACATATCCGCATTCATTGTTCCGGCTGGGGCGAGCGTTGCGGCGCTCTTACCCGGTGGGTTAGAGAATTACATGATAATGGAGGTAAGCATTGTACTACCTAGTACTTAACTTAAGCTCTCCACACGCAAGTCCTGCTTTCCGGTACTGACTAGCCGCGGCTATTGTGATTGGTATCTATAAGGGAGACATGATGCTCCCCAAGAACCCTAGAGAGCGATTCTACAATGACCTCGATGATGCCACCGCATCGCGGTATCTGGCCTCTATTGTCCCCCATGCCCCAGCGACCATGTCCACTCCCCTAACGTATGAGGCGTACCGTGATGTGGATACGAGCTATATTTTCTGCACGCGCGATGCTGGATTTCCTATTCTAGGGCAGCAGAGAATTGCTGCTATTCCCGGAAAGGAGCGCGTGCACACATATTCTATCGATGCGGGCCATTTTGCTATGTTGAGTCGGCCGGGGGAGGTGGCTCAGGTGATTGGGGATGTTGCAAGGAGAATCACGCAGTGTTGATTTAGTATCTATCTTGTGAATATAGTGCATGGTCGGTGGTCAGGAACCGTGGCAGCCATCATGGGCGTGGAGGGCCAGGGCCTGGTTGGGCTCACTCCTAACCATCCCTTAGTTATTACAATCAAACCACTACAAACTGTCAATCCCGAGGTCTAGCCCTCCATCTTGGTCCTGGATAGGGTGGCAGGGCTTGGTAACTTAAACCTTGGACAAAGCAAAGCTATCCAATCTGAATAAACTGCTAACATACCTATATACAGGAAGCGATCCCAATCACTGAGTGGTATACACGTAATTCTTGGAGTGGCTCCCCATTACGCAGAATCAGGTCTACTTGGGTGGAGAATCAACATATTTTGTGTTGTTTTCACCAAGATCCATGATATAGCTGCTCAGCTCCTTGTCCAGAGTAGGCCATTCCGGCTCCCACAGTTCTTCAAACCGACTCTTTCCCAGGCCGTTACAATGAAGAAGCAAAAATGCTGCAGATACATACACGGACCAAACCGCATCGCGTATGCTTCGCTTCGCACCCTGGTCGAGAGTACCCCGCCTGATCAGAGGCAGCCTTGTTGGCTACTGACTCGATCGACAAACGAGGCTGAGTATTCTGCGGTGAAGCCACACTCTAAACACCGACTCTCGCGAAAGTGAAAAGGCGACAGACGACTCGAATAGAAATGGTCTACCCCTGGAGTGCTCTCTACGAGTGGTCACCATTCCAAATAGACGCCCTTGGACTGATAACCCTCTTCGGCGCCCAAGAAATCGACGACTCCATCGGCCGTCTAGTCCCCAGCCGATGGCTCGAGTACATGCCCTTGCTGGCGGGATTTGTCGTCGCCAGCAATCGGTTCAAGCAAAAGAAACAGGCTTTCAACTGGTACAATATGACCAGAGGGACCGACACCACCGACCTGGCTTGCTGGTTTAGTCGATGGTTGCTGGCGCAGGGGTTCCACCCAGCTCGAAGCATGGTCTGATGGGAGGTGAAGCAAAAGCCACGCCCATGGGGCCGCCATCGTCACATTTCTGCTGGGATCTCATTTTGCTTTACTGGGATGATGGTGGCCATGGCCGGACTCTCGAGGGATTGGTATGGTCTGGCGAACGCCCTTTCGATTACTGTGTCTATCTTGGTCCGCGCGTATCTTCTCCAAACGAACCGCAACGCCATCGATACCGCAGTCCGCAGGGGCCTGGAGCTGGAGCAAAAGAGTGCCCGATGATTGTTGGAAGAGAAAATGGAGGAGGGATACGCCAAAACAATGCCCATCCTGCCCAACTCCAAGGTCGTGACAGTCTTCCTACCAGACAGACTAGTGCGCGACATCTTTGTGCGCAATCCAGCCGTTCATTCTCCCCGGCTATACACTCTCATCCGATGGATCGGCTGGATGTCATTTGGGGTTCCCGTTATCGCTCTCGGGATGGCCCGGCTAACGAGCCAATTGTACTGCATTGCAATTCTGATCGTTTCTACGGTGCTTCTCTGCAGTGGCGTCGGTTGCGATGATTTCCAGGGACTTACTACCGCATGCGCGGGGGAACAGTACGTGGGTGAAAGATTACAATGATAAAAAGGGGTTGATAGAGAGAGATCCGTTGCATATGAAGCGGTTTGTCCGAGATCAACGACAGGCTACCACCGGATGCAAGCAAGTGGACGTTGAGGAGTAGAAGGAGTCGGTCGCACGAACATAGGGTTGATAGTCGGGGGAATGACGCTTAGTATTGGTATTGTTGGTGTGTAAACAAAAGAAACTGTTACCTCCAAAAATTTGGGTCAGCGCCTCCCTCAGCAAATTCTGGGTTACAAATATACTGTACTTAAGCATCTCCACTCCCGATTCAACATCCCGAGATCGGTAACTCTCGGCAGATCGTTACTGTTTGATATACACCCTTAACATACCACTGCTAAGTTGGCACTTGTTCCATTGAGACCACGACTCCCCGCGACTCAACAACTACTAACAGCTTTCCAGGACTTACTCGCACAACAGACACCTGTCCTACACGGGAACCATGGCTGCCGAAAATCAAATGGAATATGTCACGTATGCTATTGCTCTCTTCCCAGTTCTACCACACCAAACCACAATTCCTAACATTGACCCATGAAGCCTCGGGAAATCCGGCCTCAAAATCTCCAAGATCATCCTAGGCACCATGTCCTACGGCACTAGCAAATGGCAGGACTGGGTTCTAGATGAAGATAAAGCCCTCCCCCTGATCGAGCACGCTTATAAGCGTGGAATCAACACCTGGGATACAGTACGCCTACCCCCATGGATTTTTTTTAGCAACACAAAGACAAGACGAGAACTTAACAGGTCCCGTTTATTCAAATCTAGGCGGATATCTACTCGCATGGTCGCTCCGAAGAAGTCATCGGCAAGGCACTGAAAACGTACAACATCCCCCGCCACCGAGTCGTGATCATGACAAAGTGTTTCTACGGCGTTGATGATGAGGGGAAACTCCCTCCTATTGCTGCCTGTAGCCAGAACAACGGGGATATGGTTAACAGGGTCGGACTATCACGGAAGCATATATTCGACGCTGTCGACGCGAGCATCGAGCGGTTAGGAACCTATATCGATGTCCTCCAGATCCATCGGTTAGACCGTGAGACGCCGCGAGAGGAGATCATGAAGGCGTTGAATGATGTTGTTGAGAGTGGGAAGGTTCGATATATCGGTGCCAGTACGGTGCGTCTACTACTACCTCGCATAGTTACCTAAAGGAAAGGAAAGGAAATGAGAGGGAGAAACTAACAGGGATTGGATTGTATAGATGGCCGCCTGGGAATTCCAATCCCTCAACAATCTCGCCGCCCAAAAAGGCTGGCACACCTTCATCTCAATGCAAAACTACCACAACCTCATCTCGCGCGAAGAAGAGCGCGAAATGATCCCTTACTGTCTCGATGCCGGCATTGGCCTGATTCCCTGGTCCCCGCTAGCCCGAGGCCTCCTCGCCCGCCCCTGGCGCAGTGCACCTACGCTACGAGAGTCCACCGACGGAACACTGAATTTGCTCCTCCGCAACCGGGAGACAGAGGCGGACCGGGAGATTGTGAATCGCCTCGAGGAGGTTGCGAAGGAGAAGGGGGTTAGTATGGCGCAGGTGGCGATTGCGTGGTCGTTGAGCCATCAGAACGAGAATCCGATTTTGGGGCTGAGTAGTAAGGAGAGGATTGATGAGGCGGTTGCTAGTATCAAGGTTGTGTTGAGCGAGGAGGAGAGGAAGTATTTGGAGGAACCGTATGTGCCGAAGACGCTGTCGCCGTTGGAGAAGTAGATTGGATGATTTCGAAGGGTAGAGTCTTGAGGTTTGGCTCATTTGCTCTGGTATAGATACTCTGGTATAGATAGCAGTTTGATGATGATGATTATTAACTCCGCAAAGATCATCAAATCTAAGTAGCAGCCTATACCTCGATTAATGTAACCGATTATATGGTCCCCATTTAGGTTCTGGATATCGCGAGACACTCTTTTGCTTTAGACGCCGGGACATATTCTCCGCATTATCAAGTTCAACTCTTCTTGCTGTCTGGGAAACCCCCTTTATATCATGGTTTAACTTGACCAACGACGCAAGGGGTCCTCTATCATGATGGGGAATCCCATTCATTACTCGCCCAAGATTGATACAAAAACAACGTCAACCTAACATGAGTACCGGTAAAAAGGATAGGGTCACGGAGACCCTGGGCACAGAAGACGAAAAGAAGCTTGTGAGAAAATCGACTTGCAGTACGTATTCCCTCTCAACTTGAATGGAACGTGGGCTTACCCGAATAGTCTCATGCCACGTCTTATAATCAGCTACGGGCTTCAGTATCTGTGCTAACCAATACTGCTTTTTAGACTGCATACACCACAATCCTCATCTGCCACGCGATCTCGATTGTAATGGCGATTCTGTTTTGGGCCTATCTCGCCTGTGCGAGCACAAAGTTGGCTATATTAGCCCGGATAGCAGCCTGGTCATAGTCTTACTAGCAATACCAATCATGATCTTTACTGTGAGCGTTAAGTGACATATTCACTGCCTCAGGCATTCCACTTGCAACTTTGCTGCCTTAATGCCTGAATTACTCTATCAATTGTGGGGAAATTTTTGACAGCGAAATCGGCGGGATTTTCTTCGCGTGCCCCTCGGTAACTTGACTCACTATTGACTCATTGAGTCATTTGTTCAAGTTTCTCTATCAATACAGCCTCCCAATTCACCAAGGGCATCGGCGCAATCATGGGTGCCGAAACAGTTCCACTGCAGGAACGCCTTGAGCGCTGGGCTCAAAGGCTGCAAAATCTCACCGTCTCCCCACTAACCCGCGATTATCCCGACAACCAGAACCAAGACTTGCCCAAGAGGGCCATTGAAGCTTTTGAATCCCTGAAGCTCCCCAAAGACACAGCGTCCGCATTGCAGAATCTCTCGGGAACGTCCTCTGGATTCACCGTTTTCTTAACTGCGTTCGTGGTGCTCGTCGCTCGTTTGACTGGCGATGAGGATATTGCCATTGGCACTAGCGCTGGTGACGATGGCCGCCCCTTCGTCCTGAGAGTGCCAATTGACTCCTCAGAGACCTTCCTCCAACTATACTCTAAGGTTCAGAAGGTAATTGCATCAACTGCTCTTTTCATAGCGCCGTCTGATCATAATTTAGGCCTACGATGAAGGGTCATCCGAAATCGTGCCGCTGGGCAGTCTCCGATCCTATATCCAAGAGAAATCGCAATCCGAGCGAACGCCAATTCTTTTCCGCTTTACCGCATACGATGCCCCCGCTGCCTCTCAAGAATACCCTGCCAATACCTTTGAGACGACGGATCTGGTGGTCAATGTTGCGCCCGCAAGCACCTCCGACGGATCGACGGAGCTGGGAGCCTACTATAACCAGAGGCTCTTCTCTAGTGCCAGAATCAGCACCATCCTGAGCCAGGTAGCTCAGCTGGTTAAGAATGCTACAAGCAACCCAGAGGCGGTAATTGGGCGCATCGATTTCCTGACCCCCGAGCAACGGGCTCTTCTTCCAGACCCGACCGCCGACCTACATTGGTCCAAGTTCCGAGGGGCTATCCACGATATCTTCGATCAGAACGCTCAAAGCCACCCGGACAAGCTATGCGTTGTCGAAACCAAGTCCGCCACATCCGCCCATCGCGAGTTCACCTACAGGCAAATCAATGAAGCCTCGAACATTCTTGGCCATCACTTGGTTCAAGCAGGTGTTGAGAGGGGAGATGTGGTCATGGTGTACGCTTACCGCGGCGTTGATCTGGTCGTGGCAGTCATGGGTATTCTCAAGGCCGGCGCGACGTTTTCCGTTATCGACCCTGCATACCCCCCTGAGAGACAATGCATCTACCTTGATGTGGCTCGACCTCGGGCCCTTATCAACATTGCGAAGGCTACCAAGGATGCTGGTGAACTATCGGAGAAGGTGCGCACTTTTATCGATGAGAACTTGCAGCTTCGGACTGAGATTCCCGCCCTCGCGCTGCTTGATGATGGTTCTCTCCTGGGAGGCTCCCTTGATGGCCAAGATGTACTGGCCAGGCAGGTGACCTTGAAGTCTAAGTCTGTAGGCGTCGTTGTTGGCCCTGATTCCACCCCTACCTTGTCGTTCACCTCCGGCTCCGAGGGTAGGCCCAAGGGTGTCAGAGGTCGTCATTTCTCCTTGGCGTACTATTTCCCATGGATGTCGGAGACATTCAAGCTTACTCCAAACGAAAAGTTCACAATGCTTAGCGGAATTGCCCATGACCCCATCCAAAGAGACATATTTACTCCTCTTTTCTTGGGAGCTCAACTACTTGTACCGGCACGCGAGGATATCCAGAACGAAAGGCTTGCTGAGTGGATGCGGGATTACGGAGCTACAGTCACTCATCTCACACCTGCTATGGGTCAAATTCTTGTGGGAGATGCTTCTGCGCTGTTCCCTACTCTCCACCACGCCTTCTTTGTTGGAGATATCCTGATTAAGAGAGACTGTCGCTCTCTGCAAGGGCTGGCCCCGAACGTCAACATTGTCAACATGTATGGAACCACCGAGACCCAGCGTGCGGTCAGTTACTTCGAAATCCCGAGCTTCGCGAGCGATGGCGGGTATCTCGACACTATGAAGGACGTGATCCCCGCTGGTCGTGGAATGCTCGACGTGCAGATGCTGGTCGTCAACCGCTTCGAGCCCAGCCGCATCTGTGCTATAGGCGAGGTGGGTGAGATTTACGTTCGTGCAGCTGGTCTTGCAGAAGGATACCTTGGTTCACCGGAGCTTAGCCAGAAGAAATTCCTTACCAACTGGTTTGTGGATCCTCAGACATGGGTGGAGAAGGATGCTGCAGAGTCGCAAGGCACAAAGGAACCATGGAGGGAATTCTACGTTGGACCTAGGGACCGTTTGTATCGGAGTGGTGACCTTGGGAGGTACACGCCTTCTGGAGATGTCGAGTGCTCTGGTCGTGCCGATGACCAAGTGAAGATCCGTGGTTTCCGTATTGAGCTGGGTGAAATTGATACCCATCTCTCCCGTCATCCTCTCGTGAGAGAGAACGTGACGTTGGTCCGGCGAGACAAGTTCGAGGAGCCCACCCTCGTCAGCTACATCGTACCTGATATGGGCAAGTGGGCTTCGTGGCTGGAGAGCAAGGGCCTCAAAGACGATGACTCCCTTGAAGGAATGGTTGGCATGCTCAGGCGATTCCGTCCTCTTCGCGACGATGCTCGTGAGCTCCTCCGCAGCAAGCTCCCCACTTACGCTGTACCCACGGTCTTCATCCCGCTCAAGCGGATGCCGCTCAACCCTAACGGAAAGATCGACAAGCCCGCTTTGCCATTCCCTGATACCGCAGAGCTCAGCGCGGCAGCTCCTCAACGCAGGCCATCGGCCCTGAAGGCTCTCTCAGAGACCGAACAAGCGCTGGCTCAAATATGGGCTCAGCGGATTTCCAACATCACCGCTCCCATGATCGGCCCCGACGATTCCTTCTTTGACCTCGGAGGACACAGTATCCTCGCGCAGCAGATGTTCTTTGACCTCCGGCGCAAATGGCGCGGCATCGACATCAGCATGAATGCTATCTTCCGCAGCCCTACCCTCCGATCCTTCGCTGCAGAGATCGACCGCCTGCTAAGCTTCGAATCTTTCGCTAGCAACGATGACAGGGGTTCTGCCGCCGAAGCCGCCGCCGCCGCCGCCAACGAGCCAGACGACGAGTACTCCCGCGATGCCCGCAAGTTGGCAGACGCCCTACCAAAGATCTTCCCAGCTCGCACAGAGGACATCCTCTCCGCCGAACCAACAATCTTCCTCACCGGCGCCACCGGTTTCCTCGGCGCCCACATCCTCCGCGACCTCCTCACCCGCAAATCCCCCTCGGCCAAGGTCATCGCCCTCGTCCGCGGCAAGAACGCCGAGCAGGCCCTCGCCCGTGTCCGCTCCACCTGCAGAGCTTACGGGTTCTGGGACGAATCGTGGCCATCCCGCCTCCAATGCATCTGCGGTTCCCTCGGTGATCCCCGCTTCGGCCTAACCGACGCAGCCTGGGACGACCTAACCAACCGCGTCGATGCAGTCATCCACAACGGCGCCCTCGTCCACTGGGTCTACCCCTACTCCACCCTTAAACCCGCCAACGTCCTCGGCACCATTGACGCGCTGAAGCTCTGCGCAACCGGCAAACCGAAGCAGTTCTCCTTCGTCAGCTCAACCAGCGTCCTCGATAGCGACCACTACGTCCTAGAATCTGAGCGTAGCATCGCCGAAGGCGGAGCTGGTGTCAGCGAAGACGACGACCTAGAGGGAAGCAGCGTCGGTCTTGGAACCGGTTACGGTCAGAGCAAGTGGGCGGGCGAGTACCTTGTCCGGGAAGCAGGCAAGCGCGGACTGAAGGGGACAATCGTCCGTCCTGGCTATGTATTGGGTGATTCAGGTAGCGGAAGTATGTCTCGCCAACCAATCCTCCCTTCCTCCCCCACAGATCCCAAACTGATACTGACACTTTTTTTCTGTAACAGCAACAAACACAGACGACTTTCTCATCCGCATGATCAAGGGCTGTATCCAACTCTCTGCGCGCCCAAACATCAACAACACCGTCAACATGGTTCCCGTCGATCACGTCGCGCGCGTCGTAATCGCCGGTGCCTTCCAACCACCCGTCTCGCCTATCGGAGTCGCACAGGTAACAGGCCACCCGCGCCTACGCTTCAACCAGTTCCTCGGCGCCCTCCAACTATACGGATACAATGTGCCGCAAGTCGACTACGTACCCTGGTCCAAGTCGCTGGAACAGTATGTTAACAGCGGAGAACACGATGATCCGGAGTCTCAGCACGCGCTGTATGTTTTACATCCTCTCTTTTTTTTTTTACTCCTCCCCTCCTTTGTTTTGATTTGACGGTGTCCTGTAATTAAATGCTAATGCTATGATCGTATAGGATGCCATTATACCACTTCGTCACAGCAGATCTACCATCCAACACCAAAGCTCCCGAATTAGACGACGTCCACGCAGCCGCTTCATTACGAGCTGACGCCACATGGTCAGGCGTCGATGCCTCAGCCGGCGCCGGTGTCACAGAGGAACTAGTCGGCCTCTATGTCTCCTATCTTCACTCCGTTGGCTTTTTGCCAGCACCCTCGGTTTCAGGCTCAGCGGTGCGTCCGCTGCCGGCTGCTAAGATTACTGATGATCAGATGGAGGCGATGGCTGGTGTTGGTGGCCGAGGCGGCACTGCCTGATTTTAACGCCCTTTTTTTTTTTCTTTTTTGTTTATATATATATATATGTATTCTGTTTTGGTTTTTCAAAAGCTTGATTTCGGTATTGGTTCTGGGTACTGTAGGTATAGTAGTATAGTAGTATAGTAGTAGTAGTTGAACTACGAACAGGTGGGGCGATATAGAACGTGTCTGAGTTATCGACAAGTACGGTTCAACTCTTAATGAAAGAAATGCATGATATTCAGATTCAGTATCGACATCTAAGGGCCTATTTATATTGATACATTGACACGCTAGCAATTAGCGAGAGAGTTCTGTGTAACTCCTATACCATTTGCTCGCTTCAATATTCAAACGGTGAAAGTCGCTCGCCTCGCCACTTTGATATTGACATTGGTGGTGAAGTTGGGATTCTTCACCACCGCCGTCAATGTCGACATGTGCATGTATAAACAATAGATGTGAGATTAAGGGGTAGAATAAGATAGTTACTTAGAATACTACCTCCATAAGTATTTGGTACTGTTTCGCTTGCTGTGGCATATATAGAGTATAACTAAGCTGGAATAATGGGCATTCTATGTTATTGCATGGGCACGAGAGCGACAAGTATAGCACCTATTTCGAAGAAGAAAAGCAAACACTAGCCTCCTGAAAAGGAGGTCTGGGAAGGGGGGAAAAAAAAATAAAAATAGAAACACTGCAGTCAAGGCACGTCGTTTTAATCCAGATGGTATTGGACTTAGACGCTAATTTATGCTCCATCTTATTATACAAATATAAATATTAACCACCCAGTATACCGCATCCCACAGCAGCCTGTTAATCGGTTATATCTTCGGTCGCGCCCCAAAAAAGCCCTTTTCATCCTCCTCCCACTTCTTGCGCTCAACGACACTTCGGGCCCTGTATGCCCTCACAAACCGCCAGACCTCGGTGTCGGCCAGATTCCAGGCCTCTGCCACAGCTCGGACGTTGACCCGGTTAGTCTTTTGCTTCAGCAATTCTCTGGCTTGCTGGATGATTGTATACTCCGTCTCAATGCCTTGCTTGCTTGGGTTGGCATGCTGCATCGATTCCTTAGCGTCACCCTCGTTCTTGGCGTCTACATTGCTGTCACGCGGTATTCGGAATCCAAACTGCCACTCGAACTCGTCTAGTAGCTCGCTGGGGAGTGCCTGACCGAACTCAGCCGATAGCGATTCGACGGTCATCCATAGCGAGGTGCCAATGGCTGGCTCGTCGGCGACAACCCGCTTGAACAAAACCACTCTGGGTCCACCGCCAAGTTTAGGGTCCATTTGCTCGCCGGTCACCTCTCGCAACCAACCATCTCGGGGAGTCTCACGTCGAATGTACCGCGTTGTAACCTCCGAGGAATTGTGCAGCAAACTGATGAGAGTAAGTGGGTGGGGGAGAGTTCCAATTGTGAAAGCATTGGTGTTGTTATTGTATGTGGCCCGCTGGCTGATTTTCATCGGCTTATGTCCGTCGCAAGGATGACAGTTCGGCAAGTTTGGAGGACAAGACGAGGGCGCGATAGACTCAGGGCACTTGCCGAGGGCCTTTGCGAGTCTCAACGCTGGCTCAACCAAGGCTGTGGTTTGCCCAGCAAAAGGTTTCAGGACAACTGTTCCTCCTGGGAATGAGCTCACAAAAGTATTTTGCAAATGCGAGTTGATGAGATCTACTAATGCGAGCTGGCGAGCAGACTGGGAGGCAATGGCCTTCTCTGTAAGGCCATCGTAAAGTGCAGAGATCGTTGCCGAGTCATACATGGCCAGAGAGTTCGTCCGTTCAGACCTTAACAGCTCATTCGGTATCAGGTTTGTCAACGAATTGGCTGATTTGTCAATGCTTCTACTTGCTTTCTCGATGGCGACATTTATTGTAGATTTCTTCCCAGAAAACAGAGCATTGTTAGCCTTGTCGAACCGAGTGATAAAGTCACCGTCGGCACCACGGCGTAGACGCGAGAGGGTTGCATCATCATATCTCGCCATTGGGAAACAACGCCAATCGGCAAACAAGCCATCGCCCATATGACCCCAAGCAAGCCATTTGAATAGGTCCTCTTCCAGTTCAGGACTCAGCTCCAAGTGTTTCACAAGCTCATACAACGGGTTTGCCATGGCTTCCCCGCGGCCGAGGACCGTCGGACGAAATCCCTGAGCATACCAGGCTCGGCGCCAGGCAAACAGAAGCTGAGCATCCGCATTATTCCCATCCCGTCCATTGTCTTTACTTGGATTATAGTATGTGAATATATACGGCCGATCGCGAATCGGAGGAAGGACAGATCGGTTTTCGTCGAGGGTGATAGAGGACGAAAAAGGGTTGAGCCACGCCCAATTATTGAACCATTTTGACTCGCCACTTGAACTATCTTGCTGCGTCTCGGGAGGAGTATGCGCTGGTGGATGAAAAGTCGGTAGGTGCAGATCACTCAGAGAAGGAAATTTTGGAACATATTTGGCAGCCCCTGATATCTCCGAGTCCTCGCCCAAGGAATCGGACCTTGGGGAAGACGAGAAAATCACTAAGAAAAAGGCGATAAACAGAACGATCGCGAGAAGGGATGTACTGCGACGGGCGATCATGATACAGCTCCGAATGCCGAAAGAGTCGTAGGCAAATGGCTAAAGCCAGTTTGATGAGCTGGGTGGGATAAGGAGTGAGAGGCCGGAGAACAGAGGAAGTTGGCAGAAGTCGGGGTTGTTGAGAGTCTAATCAACCCATTGATGACCGGTGTAGATGGTAAATGGCACGAAGCGCGGAGCGTGCCTTTGAGAAAGCCCGCCCATGATATCCATGCTTGTTTCGTCGACTGATGTTCCCTCTGCTTTCCGGATGCGGAGTGTACACGCATCACGTGCCAGGTTGAGAGGTTATGCGGCCTCAGGCAGACATTCCGCGATAAGTGTAGAGATTAGATAACAGAAAACAGCACAAACTGTACAAAACAGCACAAATTCAAAGAGAACGAAGAGAAGTATCCTAGATATATCCGTTATGCTTGAGATCAATTTCCCATGACAATTTTATCTTTAATGATTGGCTTGCTGACGCCCTCTGACAAACGCCGCTCTCCGCCGTTTGCAATTGGGCGGCGATGACTTCAAACGTGGCGGTTTCCATCGGACTGTGGCGATCCCCGCGAACCATCCAGACCCTTGCTTATCACCCCCTCGACAATTCGCCATATTATTAAAAACGTCCTTACCCCCGCTTCTCTGATGCTTATTTCAGGTACCTTCACGCGGTGTCAATCATGGCTCCTGGCGTCTTACTACAACCTTCGCAATCGGAACTTGATATAGCTGTTCCGGCGAAAGCTCCTGCTGCTTCCTTATCGCAGCTCACTGAAGAATGGGAAGATACCATCCGTTTTTATCTCAATGGAACGAAGGTGGTTTTGGACTCTTTTGACCCCGAAATCACTCTGTTGGAGTATCTGAGGGGTATTGGCTTGACAGGAACAAAATTGGGATGTGCAGAGGGTGGCTGCGGTGCTTGCACAGTGGTAAGTGGTTAGCTTTCTGCTTTCCTTATCGACCTCTCTGACCCCGAATAGGTTGTCTCGCATGTCAATCCGACTACCAAGAAGCTCTACCATGCTTCTGTAAATGCTTGTATTGCACCACTGGTTGCTGTTGATGGCAAACACGTTATCACGGTAGAGGGCATTGGCGATGTGAAGAATCCTCATGCGGTCCAGCAGCGGCTGGCAATCGGCAACGGAAGCCAGTGTGGTTTCTGTACTCCCGGAATTGTAATGGTATGATCCAGGTAGCATGTCTCGCATGGTATGTAATATGTACTAATGGTCTTTAAGAGCCTTTATGCCCTCCTACGAAATGACCCCCAGCCGTCCGAGCATGCGGTAGAAGAGGCCTTTGACGGAAACTTATGTCGCTGTACTGGCTATCGGCCGATTCTGGATGCAGCTCAGAGTTTCACTAGTCCTGTCGGCTGTGCAAAGGCCCAAGCAAATGGTGGTACGGGCTGCTGTATGGAGAAACAGAGTGGGACAAATGGATGTTGCAAGGGGTCGTCGCTGGAGACCACGGACGATGTCACCCACAAATTCGCATCTCCCGAATTTATCGACTACAAACCTGACACCGAATTGATCTTCCCTCCCTCCCTCTGGAAACACGACCTACGCCCACTGGCTCTTGGTAACAAACGAAAGAAGTGGTATCGACCGGTTACTGTGCAACAACTTCTCGAAATCAAAAGCGTCCATCCAGATGCGAAGTTGATTGGTGGCAGCACCGAGACGCAAATTGAAATCAAATTCAAACAAACACGTTACAGTGCATCTGTCTACCTCGGCGACCTCGCCGAACTCCGGCAGTTTACTTTCCATGACGGCTTTTTGGAAATCGGTGCTAACATCTCATTGACTGACCTTGAATCCGTCTGCGACCAAGCAGTTGAACGATATGGCCCAACTCGCAGCCAGCCATTTGTCGCCATCAAGAAACAACTCCGCTACTTTGCTGGAAGGCAGATCAGAAATGTAGCTTCACCAGCCGGAAATCTAGCGACTGCATCTCCGATCTCCGATCTCAATCCCGTCTTTGTGGCTACGAACACGACTTTGGTTGCCAGGTCGTTAGAGAAGGAAACCGAGATTCCAATGACCCAGTTCTTCAAGGGTTACCGGTCTACAGCCCTCCCGCCAGACGCAATCATTTCAAGCCTACGGATTCCTACTGCTGCGGAGAATGGAGACTATATGCGGGCTTACAAGCAATCCAAGAGAAAAGATGACGACATTGCAATCGTGAACGCTGCTTTGCGCGTATCACTATCACCATCGAACTCCATCGCGAGCGTGAACCTAGTTTTCGGTGGACTAGCGCCTTTGACAGTATCTGCGCGGAATGCGGAAGCCTTTTTGGCTGGGAAGAACTTCACTAACCCGGCAACTCTTGAAGGTACCATGGGTGCTTTGGAGCAGGATTTTAACCTGAAGTTTAGTGTTCCTGGTGGAATGGCGACTTACCGAAAGTCCCTTGCACTTGGGTTCTTCTACCGGTTCTATCACGACGTATTATCGCAACTCGAGGTTAAGAATACGGGAGGGGATAGCAGTGTCGTTTCTGAAATCGAACGAGCGATATCCACAGGAGAGAAGGACCATGAAGCTTCGGCAGCTTACCAACAGAGGGTCGTGGGTCGCGCTGGACCCCACGTCTCGGCGCTGAAACAGGCTACTGGGGAAGCCCAGTATACAGATGACATACCTGTCCAAAAGAACGAACTGTACGGGTGTATGGTTCTATCAACAAAGGCACATGCCAAGCTGCTTAGTGTCAACACGGAAGCTGCCCTGGAAGTCTCAGGAGTATTCCAATATGTGGATCATACCGATCTCCCATCTCCAAGAGCAAATTGGTGGGGTGCTCCAGTCTGCGACGAGGTCTTCTTTGCGGTCGATATGGTTAATACTGCGGGACAACCGATTGGTATGATACTCGCAAACACAGCCAAGGCCGCGGAGGAGGGTGCAAAGGCTGTGAAAGTCGAATACGAAGATTTGCCCGTGATTCTCAGTATTGAAGAAGCAATCGAAGCCGAATCATTCTTTGAACATTCCCCTTATATCAAAAATGGGGATACCGAAAGGGCCTTCAAGGACGCCGACCACGTCATTGAAGGTGTGTCCCGGATGGGTGGCCAGGAGCACTTTTACTTGGAAACCCAGGCTTGTGTGGCCATCCCTAAACCTGAAGATGGCGAGATGGAAGTGTGGAGCAGCACCCAGAATCCAACAGAAACGTAAGTTCCCTTCCCCCATATCCCAAGCACAGCTAACTAGGTTATAGGCAAGCCTATGTGGCACAAGTAACCGGCACATCTGCCAACAAGATTGTGTCCAGAGTCAAGCGCCTGGGCGGAGGCTTCGGCGGTAAAGAGACGCGATCTGTCCAGCTGGCAGGTATATGCGCTACTGCAGCAGCAAAAACGAGACGACCAGTACGTTGCATGCTCAACCGTGACGAGGATATTGCGACTTCTGGACAACGCCACCCGTTCTATTGCCGGTGGAAAGTTGGTGTCACCAAGGAGGGCAAGCTTCTTGCACTCGACGCAGATGTATATGCAAATGGCGGACATACACAAGATCTCTCTGGCGCTGTTGTAGAGCGCAGTCTATCACACATTGACGGAGTATACAGAATCCCAAACGTGTACGTCCGCGGCCGTATTTGCAAGACAAACACTGTCTCAAATACCGCATTCCGCGGATTTGGTGGCCCTCAGGGCCTATTCTTTGCCGAATCGATTATCTCCGAGGTCGCAGACCACCTTGACATCCAGGTGGAGCAGCTCCGTATACTGAATATGTACGAACCCGGCGACAAGACCCATTTCAATCAAGAACTCCAGGATTGGCACGTTCCGTTGATGTACGACCAAGTGCTGGAGGAAAGTTCATATTTAGAACGCCGCAAGGCCGTGGATGAGTATAACCGGACACATAAATGGTCCAAGCGAGGAATGGCTATCGTTCCTACGAAATTCGGAATCTCCTTCACGGCATTGTTCTTGAATCAAGCCGGTGCCCTCGTACACATCTACCACGATGGCAGTATCCTCGTTGCCCACGGCGGCGTGGAGATGGGACAAGGCTTGCACACGAAAATGACCATGATCGCAGCCGAAGCGCTAGGTGTACCACAGACTGACGTCTTCATCTCCGAGACGGCCACAAACACCGTCGCCAACACTTCCTCCACAGCTGCTTCAGCCAGCTCCGACCTCAACGGGTACGCCATCTTCAACGCCTGCGAACAAATAAACGAACGCCTCCGCCCCTACCGCGAAAAGATGCCCAACGCCAGCATGAAGGACCTCGCTCACGCAGCATACTTCGACCGAATCAACCTCTCCGCACAGGGCTACTACCGCACCCCAGATATCGGCTACACCTGGGGCGAAAACAAGGGTAAAATGTTCTTTTACTTCACGCAGGGCGTCACAGCAGCAGAAGTCGAAATCGACACTCTCACGGGCGACTGGACCCCTCTCCGCGCCGACATCAAAATGGACGTCGGCCGCACCATTAACCCCTCCATCGACTACGGTCAGATCGAAGGCGCCTACATCCAGGGCCAGGGCCTCTTCACCACCGAAGAAAGCCTCTGGCACCGCGGCTCAGGCCAGATTTTCACCAAGGGCCCGGGTAACTACAAGATCCCGGGATTCCGAGACATCCCCCAGGTCTTCAACGTCAGTCTTTTGAAAGACGTGGAGTGGGAGAACCTGCGCACGATCCAGCGGTCTCGCGGCGTTGGTGAGCCGCCGCTTTTCATGGGGAGTGCGGCGTTCTTTGCTATTCGGGATGCGCTTAAGGCTGCGCGGAATGAGTGGGGTGTTACTGATGTGTTGCAGTTGGAGAGCCCTGCCACGCCTGAGCGGATTCGGGTTAGCTGTGCGGATCCGATTATTGAGAGGGTGAGGGTTGTGCCGGAGGAGGGGGAGAAGAGTTTCTTTGTTGCAATTTGATTACCCCGCCTAGCTACTCCGTAGTCTATGATTTAACGGAGTTATGTCTTACAAGCTTAATAGCTGTATGTGGATAGGTAGTATGCTGTTATTACATAGCGTATCCATGATGACTAACTATACAAACACTTAACTACTTAACTCTCTATTATATCCGACTAGTCCTATGATTTAGCGAGTGTGATATGTGGGTATTGTAGAGTAGTTCAACGCTATATGCTTAGTTATATGCTTCAACGCCATAATACCACCAATGCACAGATAAATATGTAAATAAAAGAGACATAGCCAGCTAGTTATATGAAGTACAGACGGGGGACTAGGTTCACAAATCCAAACAGATTTGATTGAATTATCTTTTTTCAATGCCATACTCGGCATAGCTGCTTCCACGCAGATCCGGTACAGAAACCTGGAGCGCATTCCGCTGTCCCGCAAATCCCAACTTCTCGTCCTCGTAGCCAGTTTCGGTGGTCACCGCTACCGGCACAGGAGGGCCAGAGCGTGCAGGCGGTCCAGCCGAAGCAAACCTCCTGTTAGGAGGCTCGTACTGAGGTGCTGGTTGGGAGCGGGGATCGGAACTCGTATCGGGGATCGCCGTGAGAGGGACATCCGTGAATCCGTTGGAGTTAGGACCAAGTGTGGTTTGCGCGGGGGCGCCACCTCCGTCGCCGCGGTTTTGATCCTGGCTTCGGAAGAGGGAGAGGGCGCGGATAATACCGAAGAGCAGATTGAGGAACCAGACGAGGAGGATGCAGCCGGAAATCAGCGCTTCCGTGGCGATGCCAGACTCGATTGCGTTTGTGACGCGGAAGACAACCTCAGTGATTTTGTTGGATGTTGAGTCGCCGGCGTCAGAGAGGAAGCTGTCTGAATTGTCGTCGCTCAGGCTTTCTGCTGCGCCGCGGGAGAAGGTGTCGTTTCCAAGAGGTGGGAAGTCGATATTCGCGTGATCGTGGACCCAGGTGAGGCCTCGTTGGATGCCTGCGATTTTGAGGCCGATGAGGCAGTCAAAGACATCCTTCAAGGGGTTGTAAAGCACTGTTCCGCCGAAGGTGTCATTGAGAACGCCAGTGGTTTCGTCCACGAAAGCGTTGAGAGTGTCGTTGACGCCCGTTGTCGTGGTATTGACCCAGCCAAAAACATTGTTGTTGAGATTTGTATTAAGGTCACCAATCACTCCGTTGGCGCCATGTGCCCATTCGGCTGAAGTGTCGTCTAGGGAGCCCACGATCTTGTCAGAAAAGGCTCCGACTTCCGCAGAGAGCTCCGGCACGGCTTTCTCGACAGCTTGGAGGAGGAGATACTGGCAGAGACAGGCGAACAGCCCAGCAATGCCGAGGGACAGGACAAACAAAGCCGCGGGCGAGGTAGCATACGCAATGACCCAGCGGACCAAAATCTGTCTGCGGCTGTTGCTGAATCGGCTCGCCGCTTTGATTCCCGCAGCTGCAGAATATGGTCTAGATACAATGTAGACAACATCCAGTGGGTCGTGCGCTTCCTTGCGGACCAGCTGAGAGCGCTCTTTCTGAGCGCGCCATCGCCGGATTTCTTGCCATGCCATGGGAAAGCAAGCGAGAACAGCAGCGATGACCAAGACAGCAATGAAGATTTTCTTAGCGGTCTCTGCAATGTCCGCGACGTGGTCAAAAAAGGAATCAATTCCATCGCTTCCCTTACAAAAGCGCAGCTGCCTCTTTGCGGGAATTGGGAGCGAATTGCGTTCAAAGGTATAATTTCCTAGTGACTCGTTCATCTTTTGCTTAACTTCACCAAATGGCATGCGGATAATGTTCTCCACGAAGGCACTGACTTCGTCAAACGTCGGCACCGAGCTATTGAGCCTGTCAAGACTCTCATCAAATGAAGACGGAAGTTGGGCATTCTCGAGGTCATCGATATAGTTGGTAAGGTCCAACTGAGGAATCTCTCCGCCAAACGCGCTTACAGCAAAGTTAATGGTGTCAACGAATCGGTTCATGGCACCTTCAAATGTTTCCGTTGCATCGCTAATACCATCACCGACGGATTTGATTGTCGAGTTCAGAAAGTCGCCAGCGTCTTTCAGGAGCCCAACCCCAGTATCAACCGTACCGCGGACAGCCATGGTAAAAAGGCAGAGGTAGGTCTGGTACATCATCTTGATGACGAACACAATGAGCTCCTCCACACCTGTCACCATCAGAATGAGCATCGATTTGAGGGCGCTAACAGCCGTTTCGACGCCGGCAGCCGTGAGTTCGTTTACGCCCCGTGCTAGGTAATGAGGTGACGAAGCCATGGCGCTGCCCATCGATTCGACAGAGGTACAGGCGGATAGTGCCTCACGCCTGGCCGAACCCATGTTTGTGTTGAGGCTAGTAACTGCGATTAAGACTCTGACTAACACGAGGAGCAAAAGAATGGTCCAACGGTTCATCCATATTTGTGATAGGCGTGCTCGCAAGCCCATATATGGCGTGATATCGTCTGGATGTAGCGGGATAACGCGCCCTCCATTCGGATCATGAGCGCCGTACGGAGGGAGAAGTGGGAAAATAGAGCGAGCGGATCTTGAGAAAATCATGACGAGAGATTGATTATGGTGCAGTACCAAGTTTGGTCGAGGAGCGGGAAAAAGTGCTGATCGATGGTAATATCGAGAGGCGCCAAAGACCGTTAATGAAGGAAAGATTGTATATCAAGACAGAAGGAAAGGCTGACCAGCAGCAAGTGAATCGCAAGACGTAGTAGGGAAGCAGTCTATTGAGAAGTCATGCCGTATTAAAATCTATTGAATATGAACGGAAAGAGAACGTAGTGTTAGTCGCAACCAAAGAGGGAAGGGAGAAAGAAGAGAACAATAGGACGAAATACACAGCGCCAACGGGGGCATCCTTCCCATTTATTGAAGAGAAACACCCGCCTAGCTACGATACAACACGGAGAGCAAGATGTTTGAGTCAAAGGCCAAAATAGCCTTTCATTGGGCATGTGGCCATTGAGACAAACGGTATTCCATTCATGCTAAACAATGGGAGGGAATCCAAAGCAGCGAAAACAGCGGATGAGAGTCCACATCGTCCTTGGTACGTTTCATCTCGCGCTAGACTTCTTCAGCGAGTAACTCCAGTGGGTTCTGGGGAGCGCTTGTGCAGGCCAAATATAGCCTCATGGCGGGCGCTTAGAACGCAGCATCGTCATCCAATGCCTTGAGCTCCGCAGAGGGCGCCAGCAGAATTAGGCTCCCAGTGAAACAGAGCTCCCCACAGGCCTTTCTCCGATGGCAATCATTTGACAGCAGCTCCTCGGGTCTTTGTCGAATGAATTCATGAATGCGGCGCTTGCTGCTTCACTTGCCGCTGGGGCTGCCAGAGATCAGGCCGCAGATCATCGTTCGACTGGTGGACAGTTGCTGAAAACTTAGTCTCATCAGTTCCCTTGGCTGCGAATATATTTAGACATGTCTTAGCGCATAAAATTATCGAAGACTGATGATGGAATTATGGTGGTGACGCTGAATCCTGATCTGGAAGCAGTTGAAGAAACACAGGTCGCACGTGATGACCTCACGCAGACAACGCAAGACAACGTCTCATTGTCTACTTCTTCGTGCATGAGACCTTCTCTGTATCTGAAGGTTTTTATATTTTCCTTATAAGCTATGCTGCGACCGCGCGGTTTCTAAGCGGCGTGGTGGCCGTTGAGGAATCCATGCCTCCAATATATTATTAGTTCCACCCAGCCCTGCAGAGACAAGGCTGCCCATCTGTAGGCATAACCGCTAATCACAGTCCATATGAATGATATAAGCACTTTGCTTTTGATGTGGATATTGATCATAGTTGAGAAACCCCCCATTCCTCAGCGCCCTTGGGCTGAATTCGTGCCCTAATTCCGCGGATCGAGCTTCCTCACATGCAGCTGACGACATTATGCTGACCACGAAATCCTCGAGTCGTCCTCAGCGCCCCATAAAGTGTTTTTTCCCCATAGTACCGCCTCAAATAACTGCTTGTATTGGCTGGGATACTCGGTCTTCCAACCGAGGTTGCATCACTAAGCGCCGGCCATAGTCACCCGCTCACAAACTATATCACCTGCAAAGAGGCTAGATGGAACTCTCAAACAGAAGACATTTCAGCCTTAAGGAATGCAAGTCGGTATACGGATGGTCGGAGGAAGACAGCGTATGAAGCCAGCAGGCAATCCTTGGCTCTGTCTCAACCGCTGGCCTGAAAGCATAGTGGAGTAGGCGAAGTGTGGCGAGATGTACCTGCCAATATGCAATAATTCAGTCTCTTTGCATGGCGTTGTAATGTTCTGATGCATTTATAAGAGACCCTAATTGGATCAAGACGCATACTTGAAGGTGTCTTCGCCCAGTGGGGGAAGTAGACAATGCATGATGAACTATTTGTATGCTGCTACACAGTCCAGATAGAGATTTGCCAACAGACATTTCACAAAGGCCACAGTGTCTGCTTCCATGGCCAAATGTTAGCAAGCCCAATCCTCATTTATAAGAATGCATGATTGTCGCACTTTGTTCAGTCGCAACTGTAGACGCAGCAGAATACTCACCACAGAGAACTCCCGCCATGACAGTGAATCGCAGGCTTGGAAATAAAATCCTCAGCTCTTCCACTTCCACTGGTTTGTCAACACATTCTCTTCATCCTCAGAAGGCGATTGAGGCAGCATAACAACAACTCAGCAAAAACAGCCTGGCTGCGCTAGCTATCAGCCTTGTTCGCCCTGCTGATGAGCCAGCCTAACATAATTCAGTTCAAGCACTGGTAAGTATCTTTGGACTCATCTCATGCTGAAACGGAACAAAGCTCATCAGTATTGTATCTTCAGGTTGAGCTTGCACGATGGGTTCTCGTCTTTCTCGCAAAAAGTTTTCCACTGTCTTCGCGCAGCAACAAGAAGGCAGCAAAGGCAGCAAAGGCAGACAGGACGGACGGCATGCCCAGACAAGGTCAAGAAAAGCCAGAACCCATCTCAGCTGATAATGCTGCAGAGTCTGAAGAGATCAAAAACCTGGGCAGTGAATGTAAAGGCGAAGGTCAGGAAAGTCACCAGATTCGCAATGCTGCCAGTCGCCCCGCGGACGACGAAAACCACTCTTCTCGAACCACACACTCTCGAAAGAGAAGTTATTCACTCCCTAGTCACAGTACTGGTGATAGCAGCACTGGTATGAGATCTCTCCGTTCCTCTATTTATATCCCTCTTTCAAACTCCTTTTCTACGAAGAATTACACTCATCTGTGATCCACAGAAGCAGCACCTAACACTCGTTCCGAAGTAATCACCCTTATTCGAGCTCGAACTCTCAGTCGTCTGTTTGAGTCTGATCGGCCTTCTGAGGATTCCCTCCAAGCCTTGCTGGAAAAGAAACCCTTATCCTCTGAAGAGCCTTCCCACTCCGAAGCACTACCTGACACCATGGCTTTCGACAAAACAAGTATCATGGACTTTGTGACTGATAAAAAGCCCAAGAAGAAAAACAAATCAAAGAAGAAGAAGAAGAAGGAAAATCAGGGAAATACGTCTGCAGAGGAGCAGCTCGGTGAGCCCCCGAATACAGCAGATAACAGCGTCTCACTTCCGTTTCGCCAGCAGAATGCCCCCGCGAAACTAGGTGCTAGCGACGAAGCAGCCCTCGGTACAGAGGAAGAGGTAACCCATGGAGAATCTTCTGATAAAACAGAGAGCAAGGGCAAAGGCAGAGGCAAAGGCAAACAGCGGGCTGCGGTAGCAGGCGCAGTGTTAGAGAGCGAAGCCTCGAACAAAGATGTGACACTGCGTACAGCTCAGCCTTCACCTATGAAAAAAAAGAGCGATACTGACCAGGCTATAACCAAAGCACCCAAAACTTCTGAGTTAACTGGGGTCAAAGGTTAGTCTGCCCCTGGTTACGTTCACGAGGCATAACACAAAGGAAAGACTAACTGACACCCCATAGATGCAAAAACCTCAACCCCATCACCCTCTCCACAGGTCTCTTGCAAACGTGCCAGCTCCATGAAAGAAAAGCTCCCTTCCATCAAAGAAGGCAAGGTCCAAAAAGGAAAGACATCCGAATCGCCTATCCTTTGTGCCTCCACCCGGAAATCCACAGGTACTGCATCAACCTCAACTGGCTGGACACCCACATCAAACCTAGACACTCAGCTATCTCCCCAAAGCACAGCAGCCTCTGCACCATCAACCGACCACCACAGTAAGGCTGCAAGCATTGCCTCTGGCCAGGTTGTTACCCCTTCTTCGTCTTCACAGGCGATAAGCAGCCACGCCCACCCTTCATCATCCAACCCCGACATCCAGCAACCACCTACTCAAGGCGGCCGAACCATAACCAGCCAAAAGCCAGAGAGTTTCTTCTGGCAACTCGATAGCATCGGATTCCCCTGCGCTAAACAGAACTGCGAGAAACGCTGCAACCTCTGGGACGGCGCAACAGTCATCTGTCCAAGCTGCGGACCCTACTCCGAAACCAGATACTGTTCCCGCGAGCATCTCCTCGGAGATGTCAAATTCCACTGGGCTATCTGCGGACAGTTGGTCTTCCAACATCCATGCTGCCCTTCGACTATCTCACAGTCTGTCAAGAACGGCCCACCGCTCATCCCCTGCCTCCATGCCTACGACACCCCCGAGCGTCACCGTCAAGCCGTGTACTTCAACATGAACATCCGCGCCGGCGATTACTTCATCTTCTCAGACTGGGCGGACATGGTCGAAGCCAGGCTCCCGGAACAGAACCTTGCATTGCGATGCTCGAGCCGTGTAGTCCATGTTGTGAAGTTCACTGACCCCGTCGAGAAAGATCGATTCCGTCGCGTTCTTGCTGCTTCTCTTTTTGGTATGCTTTCCCTGTCGCCAATCAATACAAATAAATATATCTAGATATATAACTAACCAGTGATTATATATATATTATTAAAAAAAAAAAGTAACCATCGAGTCCCCGCAACTAACCGATTACCTCTTCCGCCTAATCCGCGACAACATCCGCACCACAACCACAAGCACCCACAGCGCACAAACCCTCGAAGCAAGCCTCAAACACCAAATGTTCCACGAATTCACCATAACAATCCTCCCCGGTATCACCGGCGAGCGCCACGCCTGCCCAACAGACTGGACCGGCCGCAACAGACGCACTTGCTCTGACGAGGTGTGCCGGTCTGAGTATCGGCGTTTACTCGGCTCGCTGGGTGGCGGCGGACATAAGGCGCTGGTTAAGGATTTGGAGACCACGTATTGGATTCTTAGGGCTGCGAGGGTTACGCATCCGACTGTGAAGAATGCGGGGGAGAGGATGAAGGGGGAGGGGTTTGAGGATGTGGCGGATGAGGACCGGAAGGTGTTTTGTAGGGGTGATGGGTGGGATGGGGCGGGGAGTGGGGAGATGGAGATTGAAGGGGTTAATGACTTTTGAGGTTTGTTGCTGGGTGTCTACTTCGTGATCTACTTCGTGGCGGTGTTGACTTCTATGGTGGTAGGGGTTAGGTTGGATTGAGATCAGTAGGGGGTTGTGGGTTTAGTCTGGATTAGATATTGGACGAGGGTAGATTTCAGATTCGAGGCGTTGGGTAAATTAATTGTTTATGACCTTCAGGTTTGAGGCTCTTGGGTGATGATCTTTGTGTCACTAATAGTAGTAAGGAGGATACTATATGATAACATAGGTAGTTAGGATGTACCTTAGGTACCAAAGAAATCTATCAAGCTGATTTCTACCTGTCGTAACATGTGGCAAACTGGCTAAAACAAATTCGCTTCAAGTTGTATAAGAGGCCCACTTTACCGGACGATGTACTTCTTCAAACCGCGAAGTCTCTCCTTCGCAGTCTCAAGAATATCGTCCTCCTTGCACACTGCAAAACGGAGATAGTCCTCCGCAATATGGGCGTTTGCATCGGTATAAAACTCTGTCGGGGGGATGGCGGCCACACCAACTTCATGGATCAAGAACCAGCAAAGCTTAAAGTCGCGGGGCCGGCTCGCGACGTGAGGAGGGAAGGGGTAGCCCTCCGGAAGTTTGACGGAGGCCATGTTAACCAGAACGAAGTAGCCACCTTCGGGTTCCGAGTACTACACCGGGTCAGTGAGATGATGACTGATAGATGGAGTTGGAATGGGAAAACATACAGGGATGTTGAGCTCATCGAAGACTTGACAGAAACGCTCCACCTTATTCTTCATTTCTGTCCGGCTCTCGTCCCAGAAGCCTTCCTTGTCCGCCTCCTCAAAGGCAACAGCGGCTGCTTCTTGGAGAGGCGACACACTACTGTAGCAGATGCGAGTGTGGGCGCCGGCAACATACTTGATCAGATGTTCAGGTCCGATCAGGTAGCCAACACGCCAGCCAGTGGCGTAGAAGGCCTTTCCAGCAGACCCGACAGTGAGCGTACGCTCATAAAATTCTGGCTTCATGGTAGCGATTCTCGTGAACGGAACATAGTAGAGACGGTCGTAGACTTCATCGGATAGGATAATAAGGTTGTGCTTCACAGCAAGGTCGCCGATGCGTTCGAGTTCATCGCGCGAGAAAACCTTTCCAACGGGGTTGTGGCTACTTCATTAGTCAAGCTCATATATGGAATACTGGGTGGCTTACGGTGAGTTCAAGACCTAGAATCGGGACTATTAGAAGTTGAGCGGATAGCTTTGCAGATGAGGAAACTCACAATCATCCTAGTCTTAGGGTTTATTGTCTTCTCCAGTTGGTCGAAATCGATACTCCATTCAGAAGCAGGTGATGTTTTGGTGGCTCCATCCTTCGGAGGTTGGAGCGGGACGTATCGAATAGTGCCGCCTGGCATTTCGATATTGCTGATATACCTGAAAGACGTCAGATGAAGGACACGCGCTGACGTTATTTAACTCACTGGTCGAAGAATGGTTCGAAAATGATCACTTCATCCCCTTGCTCGATGAATCCCATAAAAGCGCTCAGCATTCCTATACTCTAGTCAGCTCACAAGTTCTATATCTAGACTATATTATCTCACCCTCGTTGGCACCGGTAGTGATTGTGACTTCAGTATCCGGATTCAGCTGACGACCAAAGAAAGGCGAGTATGCGTCGGCGAGCGCTTTCTTGAGGCGTGGGCGGCCCTGTGTCACGGTAAGCCGGAATCGACCGTCGCAATATCTGGGTGAGGATGTACCTTCGTCGGGGAGTATTGATTGCAGTCAACTCGGTCGAGGGCAGCTTTTGCAGCATCCAGAGCGAACTTCGGCGGGTTATAGCCACTATAAAACAATGAATAATTAGCACAATTCCCAGCTATGTTGTCCAAGCTCTAACTCACAAGAAGCCCTGGCCCATGTTCACAATGGGCTGGACAGGGGAAGCGGCGGCAGCCTCATTGACGATAGACCTAGAAGGCAGTTAGATAGTGATTCAGTCGAGTATTCTAGACAAATTCCGCACCAAACATCCTGTCGCTGACCTGCAACCCTTTGCGCAGGTCGAAAAGGGTCTGAACGAGCTGTGGTGGCCGACATCGCTCTAACTCCGAGCCCGAGGGGTGAGAAGCGGGGTGTAAGCCTTGACCTGGGGTAGCAGGAAAGGAGGCTCAGTGGCTTCAAAGATTTGGCGAATACCGTAGCCGAAGAGTGAAAGCCCGAGAGCATAGAGAATGACACGCCGGGAGACAAGTGTTAAGAGGAGGGGCAGGTTCCAAACAAGGGAACGGAGGTTTGGGGAATGAATCATCGGCCGGGGAGTTGCGACATCCGCCGCTTGCTGTTCGGCGCTCAATCGGAGCCCTAATCTATGCTTTTGGAGCAGATTTGCTTACTACACCATGTCGATTAATATCAGATGAGGAATATATCACTTTTATCACGACATCGCGATACCCAGTGAAGAGCTGTGACCGTGTGTGTGTGTTATCGTTGCCTTTTTGACTTCGATAGCTTGAGCTTAGCAATTCCGTTCGCTGCTATTCCGGATATTGTGATATTCTGATATTCGGAAACTGAGGTATGAATTCAATTGACCTCTTGAAGTGTATAATACAATTCCGGTCTATCTAAACGAGTTGACTAGAGGACTATATAGATATCTTAAAGAAGATCTCAGGCACCCAGGCACCAAAGCACCAAGCTACCGTGACTAATCACTATCTTGACGCGTTCACGCGTCGAACAATCGGAAGACGATCCACTACCTTTTGACAGATTATTATTCGGGATGCCAATGATTTTGTTATCCCGGTGTCTTGATCTGACGTGTAGGTCGACTGTCGGTGATTGAAAATCATGGTGTCCTGTCCGATCTGTGGGAAATCGGTCTCCTCGCTCAAGATCAACGACCACATCGATTCGGACTGCCAGCAGTTCATTGAAGAGCCAACATCGAGCCCCAGTGATCCATCGCTATCCCAAAAATCCCAAGTTCCAGCCTTCTTTCAACCTCCCTCCGCTCGAAAAGCCGCTACTCAGCGAGATGTTCACTCCGAAGCCTCTCCCCTCCGCAACCTCAACGGCAAGAGAACGGTGACGGAAAATGGCGGCCCTTCAAACGACACTACTAGCCGCTCGCAAAGAGACGAAACAGTGGATTCAGTTCCAAAGAAGCCCAAGGTCAATGCCTTTCAGAGAGCTGCGCCACTAGCCGAACGGATGCGCCCTCGAACGCTTGAAGAAGTATGTGGTCAGGAACTTGTTGGCCCGACCGGTGTACTGCGAGGCCTAATCGAGGAGGATCGTGTGCCGAGTATGATTCTATGGGGAGGGCCAGGAACAGGAAAGACAACAATCGCACGGGTTATTGCGTCGATGGTCGGAAGCAGATTTGTGGAGATCAACAGTACAAGCAGCGGGGTTGCGGAGTGTAAGAAGATATTCGCTGACTCGAAAAGCGAACTCGGCTTGACGGGGAGGAAGACTATCATATTCTGTGATGAGATCCATCGCTTCTCGAAATCCCAACAAGACGTCTTCCTGGGCCCGGTCGAGAGTGGCCAGGTCACGCTTATTGGGGCGACAACAGAGAACCCATCGTTCAAAGTCCAGAACGCGCTGCTCTCTAGATGCAGAACTTTCACGTTATCAAAGCTTACCGACGAAGACATTAGATCTATCTTAGACCGCGCTCTACAAACCGAAGGGCCAAACTACTCGCCTTCCGCCCTAGTAGACGACGAGCTGCTCGACTATCTCGCCAAATTCTCCGACGGAGATGCTCGGACATCCCTGAACCTTTTAGAATTAGCCATGAACCTTTCGAAACGACCCGGGATAAACAAAGACGAGATAAAACGGGCTCTAACCAAGACGCTTGTTTACGACCGCGCAGGGGACCAACACTACGACACTATTTCTGCCTTTCACAAGTCAATCCGGGGCAGCGACCCCGATGCGTCGCTGTATTATCTTGCTCGTATGATACAGTCAGGAGAGGACCCCCTGTACATTGCTCGGCGTCTGATAGTTGTTGCCTCGGAGGACATAGGGTTGGCTGACAACAGCATGCTTACGCTCGCGATCTCAACTCATTCCGCAGTGGAGAGGATTGGTCTTCCCGAGGCGCGGATCAATCTCGCACATGCTACCGTGGCCATGGCAATGTCTCCTAAAAGCACTCGAGCCTATCGAGGTCTCAATAACGCGTTTGCTGCCTTGTCGGAGCCTGGAATTGCAGGGTTGCCTATTCCAATTCACCTACGCAACGCCCCTACGCGACTGATGAAGGAATTAGGATATGGCAAGGAATATAAATACAACCCAAACTTCCTAAACGGCGAGGTGGTGCAAGAATATCTCCCTGAGAAGCTGCAAGATCGACGATTCCTGGAGGACCGGGACCTTGGGACGCAGATCGATCCGGATATGAGGACGGGAAGATGATTCAGAGCGTCCAAATACCCTTCACGTTTGGGATCTGTTGCGCTCCTGCGGATTCTAGACTTTCAAACCGAGAACGTCTACCTAGTAGTGGATCTTGGGTCCATATAAACTGCCCGCTGCTTCAGCGTCACAACGGACTGGCCGTTGCATCATGCACACCCGACCAATACCCATTCTTCTGTAATAGACCCATTATTGACTATAATAAAAACACATACAATCCATACTAGTAAAACCCTCTGTGATTCGATTCAGTGTTCAAAACAATTAGAGACTAGTTGTATAGAATAATCCAGCCAATCAGAGGCAGTTGCGTCCACCGCTTCGCGTCGCGTCTCAGCATTGAATCTGCCTGGGCAACTGCATCGAAAACGACAAAGATCCAGACAATCACCTCCTCCCTCCCCACTCCCGCCTGCGTAGTGTCTTCTTAGCTTTGAGGTTTGAAGACTGCGTCTATATCTTTTTTTCTGTGCTCCCGGTTTTCACCGCTCAATAGTTGTTTGTTTTCGTCAACACCTCAGTTGTCAACAGCGCAAATTAACATCGGCCCATCGCCATGGCCTCGTCGGGCCAACCGTTCGGGTCACGCTCCTATACCGCAGGCAAACTGCCTGACCGATCAATGAATGCGAATGCGATTCCGTTCAGCGCGTCATCCTTCTCCCGTCGTGGGCAGGGTGCCGCTCAGAGCGAGTTTGTGCCCGAGGCCGCGAAAACAAGCCAGCAAGCATCACAGCAGCAAGTACATGCGCAGACACATAATCCTTCACAAGAGTCGAATCCGTTAAGCCGGTTGACCGAAGAGCAGCGCGAGGAAATCAACGAAGCCGTAAGCCTTTCCCTTCCTCCCTCCCTCCCTCCCTCCCTCCCTCCAACCTGACCGATGGCAGTTCAAGACGCCTTCTTCTCTGTCCCATTGGAAATGCTAACTTTGGTTCTCCCCTGCTAGTTCACCCTTTTTGATCTTGACCGCGACCGGCATTTAGACTACCATGAGCTCCGTGTTGCTTTCCGCGCGCTCGGGTTCACACTTCCGAAGCAAGAGCTTATCTCCCTCTTAACGACGTATGGTGTTCCCCGACCACAGGTACAACAGCAAGCCGCGGCCCAACAGTCTCAACAACAGCCGAAAGCCCCGCCAACTACAAATTCGCAACACCCGTCCAACCTGCTTATGCCTCTCTCTGCCTTCCAAGCAGTGACGGCGGTCAAGATTCTTGAGCGAGACCCTCGGGATGAGATTCTTCGAGCATTCGAACTTTTCGACGAGGGCGGGAAGGGATATATTGACCTTGAGGACCTCCGCCGTGTGGCGCGAGAACTAGGTGAGACGGGACTGGAAGAGGAGGAGCTGCGCGCGATGATTGAGGAATTCGACCTTGAGGGTGTTGGTGGTGTGACGCGGGAGGCTTTCGTGAGTATCTGTTGGCAGTGAGCTTCAGATATGGAGTCTTGTTCTACGGCCCTGTATTCAATGCATTCGACACTTTTGGAATTAGGGCTCTCGTTTCGTTTTTGTTTTTGTCTGTACTCCAAGCTTGATGCTATATGTTCTCTCTTGGGCATTGATTGGCGCCAATTGACTGGATTTTTTTCTTTCTTTTTCTTTTCTTGCGGTGCTAGGTATATAGTTTGGTTGTCTGTTGTTGTTGTTGTTGTTTGTTTTTTTTTTTGAATCTGTGCACTTGTTAGTCGCTTTTCCTACAGGTTTAGGAATCTTGGATTTAAGACAACCTGTACATTTCACTAGACAACCTCAAGGCTGAAGGGCTACAAATACATGACGAGTCAACTGTTATCACACCCACGCTATACTCATAAACTCCCCCATGCTTCTCCTAGTAATTAGACCCTAATACATGCATCTCTGAAGCATCCCATGCTTATCACCGATCAACCCTCACAGCAAAATACCCCGGCCCAGCATAATGAACATGAATATACTCCACCACCACCACCACCACCACCACCTCCTCCTCCTCCTCCTGCTCCTGCTGCTGCTGCTGCTGCTGGTTCTTATTAAGTTCTATGGATTTCTCCCAAAGTGGCCAATCAACGACAGTTCTGATATTGTATTGCCCGGATTAGATTTTAATCCCGTCTTAATGCGGCCGATCATGGACAGGTCGGGTGCAATCTTGCGGTTATGGGTCTCTGGGTATGTCTGCTGGTGTTGCTCTGTAGATGGATGGATGACTACTAGTCGGAAAGTAGGGAATTTGCCAAGGTGAACTACATTGTAAGCATACAGTATTACCCCCCAAAAAAAGATCAAGGGAAATTCAATAAATTGTGAAAATGATGGTACCCAAGAAATTGAAAATGCAAAATATGAACCCTGATCATCCATCATATCGACGTTCGACTATCTATATCCGCGCCAAACCCAAAACCGAAAGTATTATGCAAGATATCCAAAAACAGGTGTGTATATAGCTTATGCATACCGCACCGTCGGTGTATAGCCGGGAGGTGGGCCCTCATTATACGGCGCCGGCGCGGAATATCCAGGGTAGGGAGAGGGGATAGGCCCTCGTGGGGGGCCTTGAGGAGGCCCTTGATATGGAGTTAGATAGAATCCTGGCGCCGGTGGAGCCTGCGGCACCTGGCCATATCTCGCTCCGGGTGAGCGTGATAATCTTCGCATTGGGGTTTGTTGTGGCTGAGGCGGCATTTGGCGTGGCCAAGGACCATAGGTGACTGTGGGTACGGGCTTCATAGTATAACGGTTTCGACGGCATCGTCTCAAGATGCTGATTAGGATTGCAAGAACAATCAAGCCTCCCACACCTGCGGCAACTGGAATGATGATATTCTTGTGTGCTTCGATCCAGCTCTTTGCGCCCTCGCATTGGCCGTTTCTACAGCGTCCTCCGTTATCGCACGGGGTGCCGTCTAGGTAGTTTTGATAATTTCCCGTGCATTGTGTAGTCATGAACGAACTCGAACCACTGTCCCGACACCATAGCTCGCAGGCGGGGAAGGGGCCATC
Source organism: Aspergillus asperescens (assembly GCA_027569075.1). Taxonomy (NCBI): domain Eukaryota; kingdom Fungi; phylum Ascomycota; class Eurotiomycetes; order Eurotiales; family Aspergillaceae; genus Aspergillus; species Aspergillus asperescens. The sequence goes on along the minus strand of JAPDEH010000046.1, from coordinate 43,746 downwards.
ATTGCATGCACGTGTATTGTTGCTGCCCATATAGCTCTCGCATTGGGCGTCGCGACTGGTACACCGACCACTAGCACACTCCAATCCAGAACCGCTATCGCCGCAGTCATCACCATCGTCTTTATGAGAATTCGTAGGGCAAGTGCTGGAATTGCCGGTGCATGTCTCTTCTATATCGCATTCACCGATGCTCGGACGACAGACATGATTGGACGGGGCGAACCGGCATGAAATGCAGCAGTCATCATTGGCATCATCACAAGTTGCACTGTCCCTGAACTTGCAGGTACTCGCGTCGCAGCACCGGTTGTCTCCGCAATTTTCTTCCCCGCCGCAATCGCAATCCTCTCCAACCTCAACAATCCCGTTCCCGCATTGGGCACCGGTGAAGGTGACAATACCCCGGTTATCAGACAAACAATTTGATTTGACGCTGTTCCGACCTATGGCCGCGCAGATATTACCAACCGTGCATTGCGAAAACATGGTTATATCTTGGCCGGTACTGGGGTTCATAATGTAACCACCGCCAGCGTCACATTGAGTTGCGCTTAGGGGACAACAATTTGACGAGTCCTGCTGGTTTGTGCGGCATGTCTGCGACGTACAGTCGTGAACCGCTCCGAAAGTATGGCCAGACTCATGGGCGAAGATCTGCCATCCAGCGGCACCAGTGGAAACAACAACGTTGGTACCGCTGACCGAGCTACCACCATTGCCCAAAACCTGATTATTGCATAGCTGCCCCAACCATGCGAGCCCAACCTCCACGCCCGTGTTACAGTCAGTCATCAAGGACCAGTAAGCGTTGTCATCCGATTGCTGCCCTCTCCATTGAGAGAAGAGATCCAACCGACTCGTAAGGTTCCCCTGCGAGCATGGTATATTCCATTGCGTGGCAGACGAAGGGTTAGTTGTGCAGTCTCTATCGGTGATCGTCAAATTCCGCAAGCCGAGGGATATGTTGAAGGAATCCTCGAAAACATTTGAGGCGCTATTAACCATGCTTATCACTGCTTGCTGAACGTCATCCCTACCATTGAATTGCTCCCAAAAAGAGCAATCTGTTGCAACTCCCATCAAAGCCACCCGCATCGTACTTGGGCAACCACTTCTATCACCAATTGTTGATGCCAGGTTGACTCCGCCCCCGTTTCCAGGGACATTCCCAATGTCGTCTTGACGTTTACTAAGGCCGAAGCCAAAGAGTTCGGCCATTGGCATAGAGGCCCATCTGCTCGTCTCTTTCCTGGTAAAAGAATTAAGGACAGGGTGGTCAGGATTCGTATTAAAGTCAAGCTTGTCAGCTTGGCATGTGGAGCCAGACATGGACCAACGGGCTTCGAGTTCGGACGAGTCGTCTGTAGACAGAGATCGTTTGAGGTCCATATGTGTGGGAGCTTCGGCAGGCCGTAACATGTCGGAGTCACGGTAAAATAGCATATAATCTTCTTTTTGTCTAGGAATGTCGACATCCTGAGGGCGCTTCTTTTGTAAATAGGACGATTGCAACTGGATGTGATGGTTGTCGCCGCGGATATTGAAAACACCTTCGAAAAGCGGCCGGGGACCATCTTCTTTTATGTACACCCTCGTCCAGCCTACGGGTTCCCACATCCCTTGTCCCTTCCCTCTTCCAACCAAAGTCCTTCCTTTGAAGACTTTGTGCTGGTCTCGCGAGATAGGCTCTTCGGTATGGATTTTACCATCCGCGCCAAGGTACTGTACATAGGCATCGTCGGCAAGGATTTCATGGTTCGGCTCCAACTCAAGTTTTATCCGCTGTCCCTGGTCTCGTATGGTGAAAGTGATATCGAAATGCGAAAGATGGTCAACGCGGTTTGTTCTCGAGGGAGCTTTGATCGTGGGCTGATCAAGGGAGGAAACACGTCGGATGGCATTCGGCGCCTGCGACCGGGCTGATGAATTTTTTTTTTATCAAAATAATCCGAGCTAGTAAGAGAGAAGCAGAGCAAGCCTACCTTCCACGCCGACTGTGAAGAGCGAGAGTACGCCCGCAACCAGGGGTATTACCAGGTTGGCGAGCTTCATGGCTGGTGAAGTTGAGCGAACAGCCACAGAATAAATCAACGCTGTTCAACAACGGCAAAGATTGACTGAAAAAGATCCACGAAAAGGAGCGAAAAGAACTAATCCAGTCCGCTTGGCCAATTCATCGCATATCAAGACTGGGTACTAGGCAACAACGAAAGAACAAGGAGCTGAGTCGGACTTCTAGGCGCAGGACTCGGTGAGACCCCCGTCTCCAGCAATCTGACACCTTGATTGTAAGTTGATGACTCTCCCGGCAGCTTCCGACTCAGCCTTAAGTGTAGAGGGAATAGAACATGGATCCAAGTGAAAGGGAGACGGCGCCGCGGATCAGAGACAGGAACCAGACAGCCAAATTGGCGGAGAAATTGAGGCGCAGTTGGCTTGGCGTGAGGAGTCCCACACTGCAGTGATTGCAACCAATTAGGACATAGAAGGACTGCGGGATGCACGAATAGATCTACTATCTAGCGAGCTATCTTAAAAGTGTAATAAATGTAATAATACTCATGGCATTGGTTGAAGAGCTTTAATATTTGCTGCGGTTGAATTTCAAGTTGTTGGTAATGGATTGGGATTCTGAACGGACCAATCAGAGAGCTCGAATAGATAAAATACATTAAAAAAATATCTGGAACCTAGTGGCCTATATATAGCCAGCGGCTCCCCAGGATCCCATTGATGATCCTCAGTGGCTTGTAAGTTCGGCGTTCGGTGGTCACGTAGCACTTACATCCTTGTGAGCCGCGGTATATAATACTGCGGTAAAGGGTTGGGAAACGTGAGATGCTGCGGTAGGAAGGTATATTATCGTATTGTAGTAGAACTAATCGCTGGCCTCCTAAACCTTGAAACTCGAACCAAACATGTCAGGCAGCTGGCCAGGAAAAATAGCCCTCCAGTCACCATATACGGCAGCCGCGTCCCAAGCCCATCCATCCGCAAGCCATGCTGGAACGCGACAGCCAAAATGGGTCCTGCCATCAGCGATCCTACACTCTGCGCCAGACCGATCCCCGAACTCAGCACCCCAACCTGCGAGGGCAACACCAATGCCGTCGCCAGACTTCTCAGCGCCGAGTAAAACCCCCACCCGAAAGCGAGGAAGCACAGACCGAGGATGAAAAGCGGTGGCTCCGCGGCAAGCGACATGAGGATAGTGCCTAGGGTGAGGATCCACGCGCTGCCCTGGACGATGCGGAGGTCTTTGAGCGTGGAGGGCATCGATGCGTGTTTGCTCAGCCATGTGGACAGCCGGGGGAGGATGAGCAATAGCGTGATGAGGTTGATGATGCCTTTCAGTGTGACGAGGAAGCTGGCGCGCGGGATGCTCCATGAGAAGCGCTTCGACGCGTAAGGGATGACTAGCTGCAGGGCTTGTCGGCCGATGCTGGCGAGTAGAAACGTACACAGAATAAATGCCATGTTCATGTTGATGTTCCAACTTCGCACGTTGGGAGTATTGTCCTGGATGCGCCTCCAGTCTCTTCTCGCCGAGTCTTTCCACCTATTATGAAACGTCGGCTGCTTGGATGTATGCGGTTGGTCGTGGTTTCCGTCGTGCTCGTCGGCACTAAGGCTGCCTTCTCTTTCTTCTCCCTCTCCGTCAGTGGCCAATGTTGTTACTTTAGGACGCATCTCAGGGATGAATGCGGCCCCGAACAGCCCAAGGAGCTCAAATACGATCGACAACAGCGACGGCAGCCAGGTGCTCCAGACCATGAGAAAGGCACTGATTGGGGTGGCGAGGATTTCACCTAGAAGGATCGCCGCAGCTATAATATAGAAGACGGACGCCCTATATCGACCCCGCGCCAATTCTCGTTAGAAAACACCGCCGAAGGACAACCATGCACCGAGTATAGTAGGGAGGGATCCAGCCAGCCAGCCAGCCAGCCACATACCGTTCCCCAGGAGGCACCACGTCAGTGATAATTGCATAAGCCATCGCGGTCGCTATCTGTGAGCCACCCCCAATGACCTGGAAGATAGGCGTCGCCCAAACCATCCGTAGCGGCAGGCCACCGACAGCGTTCCATCAGCAGACAAGCCGGATGGCGACCTCTTCCAGCACCAAGCCGGCTAAGGCCAGTAGGAGGACCGGCTTACGGCCGATCCGATCAGCCATGAGCCCATACGGCAGCGCCAACACAATCCCAGCTAGCTGATCGGCGGTTTCCTTCCAGCCAGTCAGTAGAGCCAGCTCCCGCTGCACCTCAGGTGACTTGCAGTCCACGCCGTCTCCGATCCGGCGGCAAATGAGCGACTCGAAGATTGAGATCTGAGGGGCCAGGGCTAGAGCACTCCCAAAGTCGGCGGCTACAACCACGGCGCAGACAAGGAGGAGGAGGTGGCGCTGGGCAGGAGAGAGAGGCTTCTTGGGCGCCACAGGGTGTGCCGCAGGGCTGCTACTCTCCCCCAGCAACGGCTCCCGCTCTGCAGGATTTTCGGAAGTTCTGGAGAGATGCATAGATGAGAAACTGAATTTCTAGGAGCTTGCTCTGGCTATCCGTGTAGTCCCAATGCCTGGAGGAATAGACAGGCCCCTAGGGTTGCTGCGGGATACAGCCTGCCTGAGATGGTCGACCTTCAAAGACCACTTATTTCAGCTTTTCTAGGCTACTTAGTCAGCTACCGGTCATACCTAACTAGGTAGTTAGCTAGGTATGCCTCATCGAGTCAGAATACAGTTATCTGCTCATATTATTGGTGTGAATTAGTACCTCCCTCCATAGAGTAATCTGATTGTCTTAGTCCATACTTAGGGTGGGACCCAGACAAGGTGGGTCGCGTAATTTACTAGTAACTTTCAGAATACAGTCGTTAACTTGGTGTATCCTCGGTACAGTTCATACGTGACAGCCAGCAACATACGAAAGAATCAAGCCAACAATAAAATACTCAAATAAACAAAATTGAATAAAATTGAAGGCAAAGAGGAAAGAGAAAACAGATAGGGAGATAGTGGGAGAGTAAGCCTAGGATCAGTGGGTCATTGCGGCGGCGCTTAGAGAAACACCAACAAAATCGCGGGCTTGGGCTTTAGTTAACTGTGGTGGCTAATGCTTACTCTAGCCGTTGCTTGTTGCTGAGACAGCATGCCAGCGTTGGTTGGAACATCAATCATTATTATTGTTCAGAACTCGAATGGTATACTTTGTGTGCAACAAGCGCAAAATGGGGTATCCTGGCTCCACAGATTGTACAGGGGACACTAGGCATGCTTTCCTCCTCCTCATCACTCTCCTTCCACGATGCCTCCGGCTCTACAATCAACTCCGATGGTGGAACGTATGTTTCTGACGATGGCCAATTCCGGTCAAGTGCCGGGGGGCTGTGCCTGTGCGCTGTCTCCTGTCGCTGAAACATCTTACCAATATCTCGGCCACTGTTGTGTTTCCCATCGCCCGCCACTTCCATCATATTCGTCACTGCAAGATTCAAAACGCGCAGGTTCCAGCCAGTCCTCTCCCGATGGAGCTTGCGAAACATGTGAGTGGCCGATTCCCGAACCAGTCGTTCTGCCAAGGCGTCTACAGATTCATCAAGATTGAAAAGATATTGCGGAAGTGGTGCCGAGTTCGATATTCGACTGTAGCCGCGCATCTGTGCACCATCTGAGCCTGGCGTTGGCCGTGGTAGGGTAGACAAGCGGAGATTTCGCGGTCGAGCAAGCCATCGAACCTTCGTTTCTTCACCTAAAGTAGATGCTCCCTGGGCCCCACTACTAGTCGCCGCAGCTTCAGTGTTGCTGTAGCTTTCCGTCAAATCGGTCCGCATTCGGCGGATCAAGCTGATGGAAAGTGACACCATTTCTTTGCGAACAGCCTCCAAGTTATCCAAATGACCATATGAGTTCTCGATGCTGATCTGGGTGGGTATATCCCGAGCTTCGCCTACCTGCGTACTATCTACGCCATGCAGAAGTCCCCATACTCTCATTCCAATGTCTCTAAGAGATCCCGGCCCGCCTAAGATCTTTTCCAAGAGGGCAGGCCCCATGCCGGGAGATAAGCGAACGTCACGAATCGTAATTTTATCTTCAGCCGTAGCTTGATCTGAGGAAGTAATATAAGACGTGATTTTGCGAGACATTTTAGAACCAATCCCCGGAATTTCTCGTATCTCACGCACATCAAGAAAGCTGAGGACGTTACTTTCCCCAGAGTTCGTTGAAGCATAAGGTGGAAGTAGCGTTGTCTGACTATTCGGTTTATGAACACTACCCACTACTTTGGCGAGGAGTTTAGAAGTGGAGATACCTGCCGTAGCAGTATAGCCCTTTTGGTCTTCCAATTGACCGCGAAGATGACCGGCGAGATGAGACGCAAGGGCGAGTCTCGTATGTAGCTGCGAGTCATCGAATTCGGGTATGGCCCAATTTAGATGTGTTGCGTTTCCGGCGTCATCTGGATATGTAGGACCATATATTTCAGTGGCATCAAAAACAAAGCCTACTGTCGGGTCTTGAAGGTCGAGATGAAAGAACGAGTGCACCAGGTCATTAGGGTTCAACAAAGCTGCATTGTAAGTGATCATGTCCGTAACGTCCATGGACAACTCATCAAACCCCAGCTTCTCGACCCTCTCGCCCCAGACAAAACTCCGGAGGAAGAGGTACAGATCTTTAGATGCATCTCGGAATTTCGAGAGATCTTCTCCAAGGACGATGACGACGTCTGGACAGACCTTTTTTGCTTCTTTGATCAACTGAAGTTTGTGCAGCCCTCGCCTCCGAGCTTCATAGTTACAGGTGACAACTATCTGCTTTTGCTGGACGGCCAGAGGAAGCGATTTCAGTATTGGCTGCTCAGCCTCGAAGACAGAGGCATAGAAGCAATCGTAATCCTACGGGAATCAGTACGCTGAAATAGAGGTAGGCCGGGAAAACTGACGAAGTGGATGACGATACGCTGGTCATCTCTCGGTGGAGCGGCTGCCATTTACTCATACTGTCAATGGCTCTCACTCTGAAAGATGAAGGAGAACAGAGGGAAGGGGAAACAAGACTCGAAAAGGAAGAAAGCCGCCAGTAGGTATTAGTAATACGGCATCCAGCTCCTCTCGCACCAATACGGGAAAAGCGCCTCAACCTGGCTAGCCTCAGTCAACAACAGATCAGACGCCAAGTGGCTGGCTACCTATTGACACCTAATTAAACCTCAACATTCATTTACCCATTGATGATTCTCTCCCGTCATGAAATTGCTTAGCGCTAGGCACCATAGGATCTGCCTGAGAAGCTTCGTGCCATCGTCCTCATAGCCCCTCGTTCACCTCATTCACCTCGTACAGACCGCACTTATATAAACTACGACCGCATCCAGGATCTACACAAGCACCAATCCTTTCAAATTTCACCAACGCAATAGAGAACTTCATTTCAGCACTTATAGTCAAAATGCCAGCGCCAGAGACACGCTTTGACCTTCCGGGCTTTTCACTGCCCCTCGACCATAATACAGATCGAGAATATTTCCCGAACGCGCTGGAGAACATATATGCGGAATTTGGGTAAGGAAATAACACTCAATTGCTGTATTCCTTCGTACGCTGATGGAATGCTAGGCGATGCGATACGCTCCGGGAGATCGTGATGCGCCAAATCATGAATTCAATCACCGACAAGCCTGAATGGCATCGTAAGGTAGGCATCGCCCTTGGGGTAGCCGGGTATATATTAACTGTTTGGTCCTTTCAGGTCTTTGACGATGAAATCACCACAAAGTGGCGCCAGGAAGTGGCTAACAGCGGGAGGGACGTTTCTTCCAAAATGATGGACTGGATCATACAAGAGCTTCAGTGGAAAGCTGAATATCTCCGCGAAACCGGGATGATTCTGTCGTTTGACACCGGCATAGTCATATCCGATACAGCCATCTCACCAGAGCTACAGCAGGAACTGCGGGGTGCTGTCAACCCATTGGAGATGTTGAAGAAAGACTTCCACCCCGGTTCGGATGAGAAAGTGGTGGATCTAGTCCACCCATCTCTTTTCCCTGTTATATATGGCCACTCCCGAATCCTCCCGGGTCAGTTGATGGGCCTCGACGATTGCTTGGGCCGTGTTGGTGAGGGCAAATTACTTCGAACGCCAACCGCCCATACCAACAACTACAGCAACAAGTTCCAATGGATGCCGTGTGATATTGAGTTTGCGAAAGACGGTAACTGCCACATTGTATCCTATATCAACAACCTTCACCCGAAGAAGTACCGCCCACTTTACCAGGTTATCGAGAAGATCGTCACCCAAACAATCCCCCTATGGAACACCACTCTGTCCAACACCGAAACCAAGAGACACCGCATCCAGTACGACGTGGTTAGTTATGACCCGGAAAGTCCAACCTCTTCATACAGTAGTTGGGAGAGAGGCCGCGTGGTTGCACAACCTGAACCAGGCGACTTCGACTCAAAGATCGTCACCCCATCACGCGCAATAAACCTGCACGAAAAGTTTCCCGAAGGACTGCAAATAATCGTCAAATTAGCAAATATAGAGTTGACCCCCGAGAAATCCGAATACGATGGCGGATCGTGGCATGTCGAAGGCGCACTTAACGAACACATTTGCTCCACTGCCATATATTACTACGATAGCGAGAACATCACCGACAGCCATCTCGCATTCCGCCAACGTGCCTGCACGCAAGATATTAACGAGATGGGTTACGAGCAAAACGAGTTTGGATTTCTCCAAGAAGTATTCGGCTTCGGTGAAGATGTGAGGGGATATGACGACACCCAGGTCACCCAAGAAATCGGTAGTATATCCACCAAGGAAGGGCGACTGCTTACCTTCCCCAACACTCTCCAACACCGAGTCTCGCCGTTCGCCTTGGCAGATAAATCCAAACCAGGACACCGGAAGATCATAGCGCTCTTTCTTGTCGACCCTCATTTCCGCATTATTTCCTCGGCAAACGTGCCCCCGCAGAGGGAGGACTGGTGGGAGGAGAAACAAAAGGCTATTTTCGATGTCTTCCCTCAGCAGCTCCCACGGGAACTGCAGGATATGGTTATTCAGAATGTGGATGTTGGCCATATCTCTATGGAGGAAGCTTTCCAGTTTAGGTTGGAGCTTATGGAGGAGCGGTCAGCGAAGTCTAAATTAGACAATTACGAATTTGAGACCGGGGATTTTGGCCTATGTGAGCATTGATTGTTCGTTTGTCACAGAGCGCAAGCCGTTGACCGGGAGGCGTAATTGAAATTATTTATCCTTGGGCTTCGAGCAGCTGCACCAGCTACCCAAGTGCTGACCCTGTTGGATATAAAGTACAGACTATTATTGTAATTAGCAGTACTAGTAATTAGGCATATATTTCCCTAAGAGTCGAATCATAAGTCTAAGTAATAGAATAAAGGTAATTTACAATGCGAGGTACTGGGAAACTGACGCCGATGATGACGGCCAGCGACGCAATTTACAGCGTTGTTCCCAGCTCCCCCAAAGCGACAATTCTATCTTATCCTCCTCACTGTCCTCGACGTCCTCCACGACCCCCACGCCCTCCGCGTCCGCCACGTCCACCACCCCGATGTCCCCCACCACTCTTCTCAACCCTATCCCTACCGCCTCCGCGGCCAGCTCCCGGACTTAATGCATCGCGAGGCTTGTGCGAATGAGGACCGCGCGGTCTAGCAGAACTCAAACTCTCACCATTCGAATAGTTGAAACCAGGAACACCCTTCAAACCCATCTTGCCAACAACCTTTTTGTCCATGAGTGGAGGCTCAGGGCATGCCATGCCTCCCATTGCCATATCGTTTGCAAGTTGCACAAGGCCGGACTTGTCAAGACGAAGCTGCTTCAGTAGACCTGATCCAGCGAAGAAGCCTATGTAAGAGGAGTAGGCGCGTTGCTTCGTGCTTTCGTCAATGCTGTACATGGCCTTGGCAACGGTGTTAGTACAGGAGGAGGCATCTGCATTGATCGCCGCAGTTTGCGGGTGGGCTTGGATGGGTAAATGGCGATTGCTCTTTATGAAGAAGGATTCGGTTTCTGTGAGGAGGATGATAGCGCGACCATCATTGCCTGCACGGCCTGTACGACCAACACGATGGACGTACTGTTCGGCGTTTGATGGCAATCCGATCTGGATGACTAGGTCGACATTTGGGAAATCCATGCCACGGCCGATGACATCGGAGGCGAAGAGAATTCCGGAAGTTGCCTCTTTGAACTGCGTTGTTGTTCTTGTGCGAGAAGACTGGCTCAGTCTGGAATGGATCTCGAACACCTTCAAGGGAGTCAAGCCCTTCGAGAATACGTCGGCAAAGAGAGCAACCATGTTGGCGGTGACACCAAAGACAATTATTTTCGAGCTACTCTTGATTTCGAGATTCAGAAGAGAGGTGAGTGTAGTAAATGTGGCTACCACAGACGGAATGACCACATGGTACTGGGGCACTCGCTCATGCGTGGGTGCTTCATTCTCTTCAATGGTTGAGATGTTACTGTAGCCTGGCTTCAACACAACACTAACCACATCCTTGACTTTGGGCGGAACAGTGGCTGAGAAGCACATACCTTGCCAGCCAGTGCTCTTGGGTGGAATAAGCCTCAGAATTTGCTTCACGTCGGTTAAAAAGCCGGCCTCGAGCATTCTGTCGGCTTCATCTAACACTAGAGTCTGGATATTTGACAGTTTATCAGATGTGGCGGGATCGGAAAGGTAGTCCTTTAGTCGTCCCGGGGTTGCCACAAGAATCGACGGCGCTCCCTTCATGAAGCGCGAATGAGCAGACGCTCGAGCCGTCCCGCCAACTGCGATATGGCATTCAAGACGCACCGCAAGCTGGGACGTGAGCTGATCGCATGATTTTGCAATCTGCTGGGCAAGCTCTCGCGTTGGGGTAATGACCAAGATGGCGACCTGGCCTCTTGGTGCAGCTAAATGGCCTTGCAGAAGAGAGTGTAACGCGGGTAGTAAAAAGGCAAGGGTCTTGCCAGTCCCCGTTTTGGCCTGTACAAGGCAGTCACTGCGCCAGTTTGGGAGTTCGGTCAAAACACGCTGTTGTACAGGAGTCATGAACTCAAATCCCATCACATTGAGGGCTTGTAGGAGCTTGGAGTCCAGCTTCCCTGTCATGGAGGCATATGGCTGGAGGCCATCGTTGGAGCCTTGCATGACGGCCGAGGTCGTGAAGCTGCGTTTGTAGCTTGTTGGAGATGAGATAGAGGAACACTGATGCCTAGGCGGTAGACACTGTTTAGTAGCGTAGCTGAACTTGGTTATGAGATTGCTTTTAGTCCCAGAGATTCCGTGTCCGCGTAAGTAGTTCAACGGACTGCAATTGATAGAAGAAATGGCAGAATATGCCCACTTTCTCATCTAGTTGACAATTTTATCTCGTCAGCATGTGGGTTAGTATCCGTTCAACTGCTTCTAGCTTTGTTGATCCAAAGAAAAATCTTTGTTGGCATTGATGGGAGGCAGAGATTTCCAGCTGCCAAGCACTTTCACTTTTTTCGCTGAAACGGCCTGCGGACAGGTCATGTGACCCGCATACCAGCTCGTAGATCTGCGGCTGCACAAGAGGCTTAATCCGACGCTGTTGCAGTTTGTCAGTCGAAGGCTCGGTGGACGATGGAAACCGGTGATAGGACCCCAGAGCCGCCAATCAAGAACATCCCATGTGACGAATACAGCACCCTGGCGGCCGAACTCCGCCCTTTTCGCCCCCATATTTGAACGCCCGAGGCAGTGCTGATAGCACCGTCCCGGCCTTTGTCAACGACCACGCATAAGAATATGATATCGGACGCGTCCTGCCCTCAGTCAAGCAATGACAACGGGGAGACGATGAAATAAACCATGCCCGCCACTCTCGCCACATCCAGCCCGCAACTTGGCATCATACTAGAAAATGCTCCCAACAACAAACCACACAGGCCTGGGGACACAATTTCCGGCCGTGTCTACCGCAGCATGCAGGGTGTTTCTCCAGCGGCAACAGTCACCGTTACTATATACGGACTATCTAAGTCCAAGATTCAGAAGAGCTCGGGCCAGAGCACATCTCGCTACCGGAGCTCATTCAATTGCCTGAGCGCTCCTCTGGCCACCCAGGTCTTATTGTCCAGCACGCCACTACATATCCCAGAAGGCAGCGCGGGTGAATCATGGCCATTTGCTATCACTTTCCCCCCACTCGTTACAGACATTCGGAGCCCTTGGCAAAAGAAGTATTTCTCTGCGCCTGGTGGTGCGATTGAGACTTGCTTTCCTCCACCGGGAACCTTCCGTTTCAGTGGGGAGTCTTTTATGCGAGGCGAAAAATGCGAAGCCTTCATCGAGTATTATATGCAAGCAAGAATAGAGCTCTCCCACCAGCATAGGGGGAGGACCATACTCAAATTCCATACCGCTACGGCACCATTCCCTCTCCGGAACATCAACCCAGGCCCGCCCATCACAGATTTCAGCATGAAAGCATATAGAAAACAGAATGCTATAATCACTACGTACCGACTGGTCCCGGGCGTCACTGAGCTCAGCCTTCGCCAGAAGACAAGACAAATGTTCAGTTCTTCCCAGGTTCCTAAGCTTACATTCAGCGTTACTCTCCTCCTCCCCTACACTCTACAGGTTGAGAATAGAAGCACCATTCCGATCATCTTAACCCTTGCGCCAGTCTCTGAATCCACAAGCGAGATCATCCACGACGTCCCGCAGAAAATGATCATCAAATCATTCCGAATACGCGTCAAACCAAGAACATCCGTGCAAGCAGAACGACACAACATGTCCAAGTCCTCTTCGGTGGTGGGACTGGTTCCAATTGGTGCGGTTGCCTCACTAGGCCAGGAACTCTCCATCTCCATTACCCCTGGAGCTGGGGCTGAAGCTACACCTCTCGACATCGGCGAGATACTGGGTGTCCGTATGCCTCCATACGGCGTGCACCCAGATTTCACTACGTATAATATCGCTCGCAGGCATGAGCTGCACTGGGAGGTGGATGGGAGTGTCGCGGGGGAGGATTTCAGCATGGGCTCATGGCATTCGGTGAGGATACTGCCGGGCCCGGGGGAGCTGGGGGGAGAAGAGTTGTTGCCGGGGTATAGTAGGGGGAAGGAGGCCCCGCCTCCTTATGAGGGTTGACCTCATCCTGCATCGTGCATACCATTTCAGTGAAAAGCTGAAGATTACGCAGGAGATTAGTGAGCAGGAGATGGGCGCGATAGTCAATACTATCTCCACTCTGGGCAAGAAGGATCGCATGGAGTTATACTTAATTCTACAGAGTCGACCTGCTTCCACCTCTTCTTCCACCTCTTCGTCCTCCAAAAGCAGAAGAAAAAATCGAGTAGGCGAGTAAGAATATAGCAGCCTATCAAAGTCTTATTATAGCAAATAATAATAAGTGGTGGAGGCGATAGCGTGCGGCATAATACGAGTTGTATAGTCTGGGTCTGTGCTATAATTAGAACCGCCATATTTTGGTCATTTATAGACAGGAGGCGGCATTTCTGACCTTCAGGATGGGATTTTTGGGAATGCATTTGCCTGCGAGTTCAGCTTCGTGCCTTTTCCTTAATCCTTAATTTTTTTTTAAATTGTTATATATATAATTTTCTAATTGTATCCTATCGTCGTTTCGACTCCGCAGCGGCGTCATCATCCTCTAAATCGGGACAATCCTCGTCTTCGCAGGCGCCAAACTTCTCCAGTCCCTTTTTTTTTTTCTCGCCTCTCGCTCGTTCGCTCTTCTTTTTTTGGCTCCCTGGATTTTCCGCCACTGTTCGATTCGACAGATGTCTTCTTCGTTTCATATATCTTCGTTGCGTTTCCTCTCATCCCCCTCCCAGCCACTCTGGGCCCTCTTCTAAGCGCTCACATGCGGGGCGCACTGCCATCATCGGCTCTCCTCTTCTCACGTCTGCGCCAACCCTGTCCTCTGTGACATCCTGCGTCAGCAGCAGCTCGCAAATCTTGTCTTTGTGCTCCCGAATATCAGAATCGTAATATTACTATCCCTGCTTCTCGCAGCGGCGCACCTCTCACCGTTTGTTTGTCTGCGCCGCCTCCGCCATGCTCGCAACCCAAATGCCCCCTCCGGCCTCGCATCTTCCTCCTTCGCTCTCTTCGAACTCGTCTGGGGCAGACGCATCTGCTTCGCAATCGGCCATGTCTCCCACCCTTCCTTCACAACATTCAACTGTATCACATTCCAGCATGGCTTGTGGTCTAACATCAAACGCGGCGGGCCGACCTTCCGCACTCTCACGGCCAAAGCTCACTCTCCAAACTTCCGCGCTTCCTGTCACCTTTGGCAGCTCCTCGACAGGCTTATCGCTGTCACTCGCTACCGGTTCTACGGCGTCTCCCACCGTCCGCAACACATTCAAGAATGCTTACGACGTTGCTTACCCAGCTTCAGCAACCGTCGCCTCTCCCTCTAGATCCTCTAACAGCCGCTTCTCCAAACCGTCATCTCCATATACTTCCAGCAACCCTTACCAACAACCGCTTGGTGTGAAGAGCATCCTTCGGAACTCACGCTTGGAATCAAACATGCGATGGCCAAATCCAGTCACCCCGAACGGGCCCAATGGTGCTTCAACGTCGCGCCGAGTGTTCTTCCCGACCAAGAAGCAAGTCAGCTATCGTTATCCGTTAGAGGAGGAAATCGAGACTGTCAAATACACCGCACGACATTCAGATCTTGCCTCCGATCCAGAACTCGAGTCCTGCGAAACAAGCTCCGACTCGGACTCGGACTACTCTACTTCTAGCCTGGTCTCGTCAAATACCACGCCCTCGGATGACGAGGGTAATGTCCCCGAGCCAACCGCGGACAAGAAGAAAAAGAAGCGAAAGTACCGCAGCAATGAGCGACAAGTTCGCGCAGTCGCCCTCAGAGAGGGACTAGAGGACCCGTACACCTCGCTGACCCCCCAGACACCTCGACAAGGTCGCCTCAAGCGCCGCCGCGAATGGAGGTGGACTCTGGCTCCACTAGAAGAAGCCAACAATACCCCAGACTCATCGCAACCATCTACATCAAATATCCACCCATCCACTCTGTCAGAACCAGAGCAGGATTCCGAGTATCCCGCAAAGGCGTCCGACACACCTACCCTCAACGCAGTTACGCTTTGTTCCATACCCAAACCTTCATAACCACACTCAACCTCCGTCGCTACCAGTGACACATCAGAAAACAACACCGCTCTTTCATCAGAGCCCGCAGACCCCGATCCGCCCCATTAACTAGCCGGCGGGGCAACCCATCTTATGCATCCGCATCGCATTTCCGCTTACGATTTATGCATCATAGACGCATTGGCCTTAGCATCGGCATATGATGATGATCGCACGACTCTCGAGCCACTTGACTCAGCCAATACCTATAGGGCTGGCTCTCTATTTATAGATCATCTTACTCCTACCAGCATTTAGCAGTATTCCTCTTCTGTTTCCTTTCTATTATATATACTTTCTAATCGTTTTCTATTCGTTCATATTTCATACCTATATTACCATCTCCACCCGTTACAAAAGGCAAAGCGTTGGCTGGCACAGCGTTTACAGACCTCCACCACCTCACTGGAGTCAAAACTATCCATCTATATCTTCCTTAGACGACGAATACGAATTCAACGTCAATTTTCCATCTTTCTCCCTTTCTCTTATCCACAAATCCCACACAAATCAATTGTTGAACCCCTAACTACTTACTGAAGCATGCACGTAAACATATCCACACCGTAGCCAAAACATTTTTATTATGTTTATTACTTAATTATCTGAAGGCGTTAGTTATGAAACAAATCCTTCGCGAGAAACCCAAACCTTGCTTACCTTAACCCTGTTCGCAACACGAATACGACTTTTCCAACGGTGATCGAAGAATCGATGGACGGATTGGAGTTTCAGTTTGTTACGAACTCCGCGCGAAGGCAAAACACGTGGTTTATTTTATTGATACGAGGGTGATTTGTGAGATCGTCGAAGGATGATCATTGAGACAGTTTAGAGGGGTTCCACCGTATCTCTTACTACGAAGTACAAGTCTCTGAGATTATTCAATCGTCTTTGGGGTGTTCTGTTAGGTCTAACTGCTACTTTAGGAACTCTCTCATGTGCTCGTTATTTTATCTATTGAGATGGGTTAGGTATTTAAGATATAACAACAACCTATCTATGTACTAAGTCCTAGCCAACATATCATCACATCAAATAAACTGCACAACAAAAATGAAATAAGGTATTTAGATAAATGAGTTAGCTTAACTCCCCCATCTCAGTCTCACATCTCAGTCTCAATATCCGGCTCCCTGCCCGACAAATCACCGCTAAACCTCTTCTGCACCTTCTTCAAGGCAAACTTAGCCTCGTTCTTCGCAAACACCGCGTTACGGGCTGGCTTCCACTGCATCATGCCGCGCTGTTGACGTTGCTCGCTGCGTTTAACGGCTCGTTTCGACGGCGTTGTGGAGTTTGATCCTGTGTCTGCTGAGTCTGCTGTGGATGGTCGGCTGGGGTTGGTGTTCTGGCTATAGCTGGTGCTGGGCCGGGAGGCTGTGTTGGGTTTTAAGATGCCTGCAATGGCGCTGTCCGCGTCGTTTTGGCGGTGGTGTGCTTCATGTTCAGGTTGGGGTTGGGGTTGAGGTTGAGGTTGAAAGTTGCGTTCATGTTCGTTGGAGGATTTACTGGTGGTATCAGAGTCCTCGTCGGGTAGATGCATAATGCCGCCGTCTTGGTCTGGAGCTTCCCTTCCATGGTGTTGCTCCCGGGCCTTGACTTGCGCAAGAGGATCTTGACCGAATGCGCCGCTCCAGTCTTGCCCTTCCTTGTCGATCCAGCGACGCCGCTCCTTGGGGTCCGCGACTTTGATAATATCGCGGCCTTGGAGGAGAGATTTCTCGTGCATTTGCTCTGTGCTCTCGGGGACTTCGGCCTCAATGTGTCGGGGACGGACGCCCTCAGCAATACAGGCCTCCCATGTTTCGAAGGTCTCGCGGGAATTGTTGTCTACGACGAAGTGTTCGTGGGATTCGTCGATGCCTGGGGTGAAGGTGCAGCGGAACTGGAGGCGGCCGATTTCGTGGATATCTTCGAGGCCTGGGCTACGCTTATTCTCGATATTGTCTTCGGTGATATAGTTCTGCGTTAGGCGTTTTCCGTTCTTCGTTTGCCAGATTGGGATGTCAATGGGCATGTCCTCATTATCGATGAGATGTTGGAGCCAGAGGGTCGCGTACCCGGAGACACCGCGCTTGCCCTGGGTGATAAATTCGAAGACGGCGGGTGATCGGTAGCGATATTTAACCGGGAAAAGGAGCTGATATTGGGATAGGTCGAATAAGGCGCTGTCTGCGTTGACGGTGCATACGTGCCGCGGGATTTTCCCGCTGCTTCCTCCTGTTCGCACGCGAATCTTCGCTCGGTGACTGAAGCCCTGCGCGGTGATATTGTCAGAGGTGAACTTGAACGTTCCGACGTCCCATCCGAGCATGTTTGGAGGCAGTCTGGTCTCGACGTGTCTATAGAGGAGCGAAATGCGGACCCGGCCGAAACCGATTCCCCCGTCGAGAGGGTACCATCTAGTGACTTGGGAACTTGTCTGGAAGAGATCAGAAAGCTTCAGAGGGATGATGCCTAGGATGGGGTCGTGCTCTCGGTATCGCTGGTCTCTAACTGTCACTGTGACGACGGCTGAGCGCCAATCGCGTACGAACCGCTCCGTTCCAGCGTTGAAGATGGGCTTGGAGCTCAAGGCTTTCGCTCGTGTACGGTAAATCTGTTATCAAAGATTAGATGTGAGAGAGACATAAGAAGGGAATGACTTACAAGCTCGTCGTTCAGAATGATCGTACAATAACTGTTTGGCAAGTCTCCACCTTGCTCCTCAGTAATCTCTCCGAAGGGCTTTGCCGGTTCATACTCCCTCCCGTGTCGATTGCCGTTGCTACCTTTGATGTTGGCAAGCTGGAGGTTGACAATCTGATGCACAACGATACTGAGAACCCCGCTTGGCCACAGAGGATCAGGCGGCGTGTGCGTGACAGCTTCCTCCTCTTCCGTGCTAAGGATACCTTTGTCGTCCTCGAAATTGGGGTTTTCTTTGAGATTCTCCGGCAAGCCCTTAATCTTACCGTCGGTTCTCAGCTCATTCCTTAATTTCGGCTTGCCAAAGAAACCGACTTCCCAGTGCAGTTCTCCGGGCATCTCACTTCCTTCATTAAGTCCCTGCAGCTTTGAGACGTGCTGGTACATACGACATGGATGCTGGATCATCTCGCGAATGGGCAGCTCAACCTTGCCAACGATGTCATCTGCTGTGTGGCGATCTGAATCCCAGAGCTCAACGCTGAGGTTCTCGTTCGCTTTGATGAGCTCGGAGTTCACAAGTAAGGCTGCTGTCTCTTCCCAGACTGGATTTAGGTCATCGGTGATCACCCTTGTGCAGTACATCGGCTTTCCATATTTCGAGAACGAAAGGTTGATGTAAGGGTCGCTGCCGCCACCTTCACTGCCACGCTTGTCTTGCTTGCTTAATCCTGTCGCGCGATGAATGCGAACCCACATGACTCCAAGCGCCCCAGTATCCTTGACAATATCGTCGCCCTTTAACATCATGCTAAGATCCATTGTCATCGACTTCGGAGCTGCAAACATACCGCAAGCGGTACCAATAGCATAGTTGACAAATTTGGAAATCAACGGGAGGTTCAACACATTGACTCCTGTTTTGAACATTGGTATACAGCCAGCTCGGATATGGGGAATCCCAGCAAGACTAAATGTCAAGTCTTTGACGAATGGCGCTTCGGGGACTAATTGAAGTCTTCCACGGACCGTTCCTACCATCTCTATCAGCTCCACGAAAATTGGAAATGGCACTCCGAAGAGTCCGCGAACTCCAAGATAGAAAACAAGCTGCATGTGCATGTTCCGAGCTTTGGCAGAAGCGCTCTGGCCAGTGGGCTTTGCATGATAAGCGAAAGAAGCCTCAAAGTTGTAGAAACTCCCTCCTTCCTCCAGAGCCGCTGCTTCTTCGGGATCCTTGTTTTCAACGTTATTCTGATGGGCATTCTCTCTCAACTGCTCTACATGCTCATCCGGTAGTGAGCGCAAGCTTAGTAGCCGTATTGAATTATTCCCTTGGTCGATCTCCGCAATGCGAACATTTTCGATCACACCAGGTGAGGATGCTTGCATGATATCTTCAATCGTATCACCAATTGGTGCCAGCATGTCGGGATTGATCAAGCCCCAGATAATAGCCACGAAAGTGTTTATCCATTCAACAGATTCTGGTAACAGGTTCGCCGTTGCCTGAATGTCGTGTTCATCAGCATTATCAACTATTATCGCCCAGCAACAAACTTACCACTTGTCCTCGTAACTGCTCGCTACTCCATTCCAGCTCCCTACCACTACGGATCACTTCTTGCACCCACAACCACACACCGCTAGCGATACAGGCAGCTAGAGGAATGAGGCCCCAGTATGAGGCGCCGAAGGTCCGCCCTAGCACAACGATGCCACACACGATACCAATGCATAGCTTAGTCGCTCGCTTTTCTAGGTTCTCAAACATAGGTTTATAGGATATTGTCGGAGTCGGATGGAAGAGAATATTGGTTCTCTCTCCATGGATTGGAACATCTGAAGTAGTTCCCTCAGCGATAGGGTCTGGAGGCGCTGTGATGTCCTGATTTTCCTTATATTCGGCGAGCGGCTGGGTCGCATCAGTTTTCACTGTCTTTATTATAGTATCAGCAGTCATTCAATATAGCTAGGGACCTATCGAATAACTCACGGTGTCTTTTCCGATGTTCGCATTGGGAACCACTAACTGCTTTTGATTAGCAGGGAAGGATGACAATTCAGAGAATATTATATTTATTACCCTCGGATCTTTGACAGACTCCATAGCAGTCTCGTCTAAGTCCTCAACTTCTATATCCCTCCCGGTCGTGGGATCCGTGACCTCACGCGTCCTACCCTTCCCTACTTTGCGAGGTCGGTGTGGTACGGCGCCTTCATCCTTTTGCTCCAGTTGTTTCTTCGAGGTCAAAGCTTTCTCATGGGCTTCACGATCCCTCTGATCTTCTTGAAGACGTTCAAGGAATCGTCCAATCGTCGGGACGGGGTTGCTTCCGCTCCAATGCTCTCCAACCCGGTGCTGGGTGGGGGAGCTCGTCCCCTTCAGATGAGGAGGCATGTTGGATGGCTGCGATCTGGTTTCCCAGAGCTAAAAATGTAAAGCTTGGTCCGAGGTTGTTGCAATTGAATATTGTGCGCAATGGGCTTCCTAGCTTCCAGTGCTCGGTAGGGTTTCTGCGGAGTCGGATGTCACCCGAAGCTTAGATTCTTTGTAGAAGATGAAATGGTGAGAAAGATGGTGAATGAGGACATATCGAGGGTCATCAGCCCTATCAGCAGCAGGAATTACGTCACTGGAGATGAACCGGCTCTGGACGCTGCCCGTATGATGATCGTGGATGGACCGCTGAGATGTGCTGCCCAAGTGTGTTGGTGGAACCAGTGACGACATCACCATCACATCGATCCTCTACTCCAGTCTTATCTCAACCTCTCTAAGACTGCATTCGCCGAACTGAAGGAAAGAAGCGCTTGATTGGATTTGATGATCCTGCATTTATTGTTGTCGGTGCCTAATTGACCTGGCCTTTCATGTGGGTTGGTGTTATGTCTTGGTGGATACATATAATTATATTCCCACATCTTGTCGTCATCCGAGAAATCAATACCCGGTTCATGCAGTACCTTGTTTAGAAAAAGTAAATATATAATCCCCCGTAAGTTTCACTATGCAGTGATTGACACTGTTCGAATTACGTGGATTATGCTGTTCGGCGCAATGCATTGAGAGCTTCGTCATCGGATGTCATATTACAGGATCCAACAGGAGAACCGCGTCAACTTGTCTCTATCATGGATTAATTGGTCCCGAACAGCTGGCATGTAGTCAAACATAAAAAAAACCATGCAGCGATCATGATCCGAAAGAGTGCGCCATAGGATAGAAGTAGAAACGTGGCTAAGATCAACGCATGGCCCATTGAGACTTGAAGCGAGCGGGAACTCGAGCAATAACCGCGATCCAGGCCTATCTCCCGAGCTGAGTAGCCACCATTGTCCTCTCTTTATAACCCCATTCCCTCCCTCTGTTAGCCCATGTTGCCGGATTTCAACTTCAGGTGCCCAGGTCCAGAGTTCTTCTACGTGCGCCCAGATAGATATCAGACCAATACCTACCAACGACCAGAACGGCAACCCGGTGGGGAAGAAGAAGAAGGAAGAACAGCTCAGCGTTGAGCATTTGAGCCGGGCGATGATTGATATGCAGTGATTGGGCCCATGGCTGATGGCCAGCTTCTCAAGTCCAAAGTGTCTCGGTACCTAAGTAGTCTACTCTGCAGGTAAGCCTAAGGAATTCAAAATGCGATGGACCGAAGTACAGGAAACATAGCCTTGGTAGTAGTTTTGGAGGGGTGAGAGCTATGTCTTCAACCACACTCCCCTGGACACTAACACACCAGCAAGCCGGCCAGTAATTCAGCAATAAAGCGAGTTGGAAATTTCAACTCCTATAAAATAGCCCTCCAACAGCATCATTGCAGGAATATAATGATAATATCTCCCATCCTTCCATATGGTTGTTGTGCTTGTTGTTGGAGGAGGTCAGTCCGAGTATTGTGTGGCTGAAGTAGATCTCGGCGCTATACCCGAATTGACCAGCCACCATCGCCAGATGATCTGCGAAATTCACACCTTCAACTCCAACATCAAACTCCGATCGGGACAATATCAAGAGTATACGGACGCCGAAACCGAAGGTTCTGAAACGAAATTTTGAGTCTACCTTAATTTACGTTGCCTACTTTCTATTATATTTTCTCAATACCGAGCTCTGCGCCCTCTCTCGAACCCGCACCGAATTCCACAGTTGCACAACGTCATTGACATCTCCAGTCCATCACCGCATCTGCAATGTCATCAGTTGAAGAATCTCCTGCTCAAAGAGCAGCTCGACTACGGCGCGAACGCCGAGAAGCCAAGATAAAGGAGGGAGGAGCATCCCGGTTAGACAAAATCACAAGCTTGAGTGGACGAACACCCTCGACAGGTACGACTCACCTCCTACTCTGCTGAAGCAGGTTTATTTCCCTCCGCTACTCTTGAGCTTTCCCCCCCCCACTATGCTTGGTCTGCGAGGTACGGAAACTAATTGCTTCTCTACATAGATCGTGGCGATGCCTCACCATCCCCATCCCCACAACCTCCCGCTGCTATCCCCTCCCCGAGCCCTGAACCACGACCAACGCCCCAACAAGCACAGCAAATATCAAGGCAAGCACCGCCGCCTCCGAGTGTTGAAGATCCAACTGCAGATATGCTTCGCGAACAGCAAGACGCCCTCCGTGCCCTCCTTCGACAACCATCGCCCTCTCAGCAAGACGCCGGAGAGGAAGACCCGACCTTGAAACTTATGAGCTCTCTCATGGGAGGAATGCCCGGCGCTGTCCAAGGTGTTGGTGCCAGTGCGGGTGCGGGCGGAGATGCTCCAGGAGGTCTCCCTCCGGGTCTTGCATCTTCACTTGGCCTTCCCCCATGGATGTCCAGTGTGCTCGGCTCTGCTACGCAGCAACAGTCTGAAGAGCAAAAGAAGGCTGTCCTAACATGGAAGATTTTACACATTGTGCTATCGGTGGCTCTTGGAATCTACCTTGTCTTCCTCACTAGTTCGTCGGTCACGACGTACGGCAAACAGCCGCCACCTCCGGCCACGGCGCAGAACCCTTTTCTTTTCTTTACGACTGGGGAGCTTCTGTTGAGCGGGGCGAGGATCATAATGAAGAGTGGTGGACTAACTGGGCCGTTTCTGTACATTCAGCTGCTGCGAGATTTTATCCGTGATGGTAGTATTGTCCTCTTCCTCTTTGGGATGGGCTCTTGGTGGAACCAGGGATGGTAACGGGTTTTCATCAGTGACTTGAGTTCTGCGATTTTTGGCGACAGATGTATTAACCTCGAGATTCATGATACAACTCTCCTCATGCATCTTATCAGGGGACTATCCATTTGGGAGATTGATTGAAGATCGCTTTAATTAAACAACTTTATTTCGAATGTGATATCCACGTATTTCGTTTCTCGAATCCCCATGATCTGAGGCCGTTCTGTTGGATTGGTACCTACTTATGCTTCAGTGCCTACAATATACAGTACAGGAGGCTGGAAACTCCCAGGCTGGTCACTCTCGCCAGCAATAACTAAAATGTCCCACAATTAGCCTTTATTTAAAGCATCCTTTTCTAAAGCGACGGCTATCCCACATCCATAGAGATCATCACCCCACGGCGCCTACTAAGTAAATCCGCTATTTCTGTATGGTCGATCAGAGATATCCCGAAGGCATAATAACATGATAAACTCAACAGCTAAGTAGCATGAGACAAAATGCAAAACATAAGGCTACATAGTGAGTTCAGTTGGTTCCACTTGGTAGCAATCTTCCCTAATCTACAGGAACGCATTTGAGTTGAGTTGAGGGTATGTATGGCGTGGTTCCTCGGCAGCCTGACCATCTCCATTCCAAGACATGGAGTCTTTTCTAGAAGTTGGAAAGGATTCATGGCAAAAGACTTCTATAATGCTTCTATTATTATTCTACACTACGTCCTCAGGAACACGATAATTCTAACCATACGGAGTTGAGATCGGAAGAATGGCCCTAAAATTTATCCACAGCCCACCCTCAGGAACTGTGGGGTGACTAAGACGGCAGGACCTTCCTGATTCCACCTAACTCAAGGCTACAAGAGGACAGCTAGTGTAAACTTTCAACATTCAGGCGATCTTTGACTCAATGGTAGATATCTTTCTGTGAGAAATATCTCTGCGAGACTGAGACCCAAAAATTTACGGGAGTTCTTGCGGCATGTCTGGATCAATCCACCCACACTGCCTAGGTACTATAGTATACTGCTACTAACTGAACCCGACGAGAAACTTCCGTCCCGTCATTTACCGCATAGTTTTTATTGGTTGGAAAGAGCATAGAGGGAAACTAGCGAAATTGACACATCAGGGCTTGAGAGTCAGTAGCCTCCACTGCTTTCAGTCCGGAGTGGCAGTTTGAGTTGAACGCCGAAAGCGGACTACATGAGTACATGCACAGTTGCATACAGTCGGGTATCCATGGAGGTTGCCTCAAACCACCAATTTTGAGAATACTACAACGTTGCTTCGTTGTGAGAACCGAGTACTTTATACCTAGAACTTAGTTAAGGATAGCGCGGGGAAG
Source organism: Aspergillus asperescens (assembly GCA_027569075.1). Lineage (NCBI taxonomy): Eukaryota > Fungi > Ascomycota > Eurotiomycetes > Eurotiales > Aspergillaceae > Aspergillus > Aspergillus asperescens. The sequence continues at coordinate 19,395 of JAPDEH010000046.1, read as the reverse complement.
TGACAGCATTTCCGCAAACAGATCAAGAATCAAGAATCGTACGATCCCACAGAGGATCAGGACCCTGGGGCCTGGGCAGGCTCTTGACTTCTCCCCGCACAGACAATAATGCGAGGGGGATTGTTAGCCTCTGCTAGCCTATGCTAGGACCAGCTAGGTGCTTGGCTGGCGCTCATGTTGTGATCCCTCCGTCCGGGGATTCCAGGCACTGTTCTCAAAAGTAGATGAAACGCGACTTTAGAGTCCAGACGTTTGCAACTCATTCAGATAACCGACTCCATACCCTCGGTCTCTGCTATCGTTGTAATTCGCGCACCATGATTTGGTCGGATTCCTGTCGGCTTGGGAAGGTCGCGGATCCGCTCCGGAGCAACGGAAACGAAAAGCAAAGACAACCAGGCCCCGCATGGCCGAGTCTCCATCAGGCAGTGGAGGGGCAAATGTCAACTTGAAACCTCTCTGGAATCGCTCGTGCAGGGGTGGGCGATCCTCCAGCCATTGGAAGAGTAGTAGACATTGTAGTACTAGTAAGTCATCACAGTCAACAGCCTCGAGTCTGACTTCAGAACCCCGTGGCTTCAGCGCAAATCCAAACCAGTTGCTCGGTTGCGCAGTGAATCCATGGGAACAAGAGCCTGGGGAAAGCTACCACTGATGACTGGCGAACCGAGAACCAGCAACTGGCTAACGGTCACCCGGAAAACGATCGACCTCATCCGGGGGCTCATCGTCAACTCGGAGTATTCTCGCTGGAGGGCCTGTCCCTCCTCTCGACTAGGTAGACTACTAGTAGGCATGTTTCGCCATATAAGAAAGACATCCCCTCCACCGAACACCCGCGGGGCCCTCAACAATCATCCTCTCTTATTTCGCCCTCTTGAGATCAAATAACTGGGCGCTCCCTGTTCTGGAAGAGAATTCCAACTGCATCTCTCTTGGGTCTTTTCCATCCTTTGTCCTACCTACTCTCCCGCCCCCTTCCTTCGACCTCAACTTGCAGCTGCACCCTGCCCCTCCACCTGTTAGCTCGCTACTCCACCCCAACACTTTGGAACGGTAAGCTTAAATCCCCCGTCTCATCACACGTGCCCGCCTTGCTCTCCATTGTTTTTCCCCCGAAGTAACCGCGAGCTTTCTCCTGTTCGCTCTTTGGCATTATCTGTTTTTCTAACTTTTCCCAAAGAGACCAGGATTACTGGAATTTGCGATTCCTGTTCAACATGAGTGACGGCCCTATTGCACCACCTAAACCCGTGGTAAGCAACTAGCCTTGGATTCGAGCTGCTCGGCCAATGGCTTTCGACTAATAATGCTTCGCTCAGGTTGTGGAGGCCCACGAGGTCGACACCTTCCACGTTCCCAAGGCATTCTTCGACAAACACCCATCCGGCCCTCATCTTAAAGATCTCGACGAGTACAAGAAGCTTTATGAGGAATCTATCCGCAACCCAGACGCTTTCTGGGCTCGACAGGCTCGAGAGCTTCTCACTTTCGACAGAGACTTCCAAACTACCCGCTACGGTTCATTGGAGAACGGCGATGTTTCTTGGTTCGTTGAGGGCCAGCTAAATGCCTGTTTTAACTTGGTCGATCGCCACGCCATAAAGAACCCCGACAAGGTCGCGATTATCTACGAAGCCGATGAACCCAGCGAAGGCCGATCGATCACATATGGCGAGCTTCTCCGCGAAGTGTCTCGAGTTGCATGGGTCCTGAAACAACGCGGCGTCAAGAAGGGTGACACAGTCGGCATCTACCTCCCCATGATTCCGGAAGCCGTCATTGCCTTGCTAGCATGCTCACGTATCGGCGCGGTTCACTCTGTCGTTTTTGCTGGTTTCTCCTCAGACTCCCTGCGCGACCGTGTCCTCGACGCTGGTTCTAAGGTTGTCATCACAACAGACGAAGGAAAGCGGGGTGGCAAAATCATTGGAACCAAACGTATTGTGGACGAGGGTCTTAAGCAATGCCCTGATGTGTCGACCGTCCTTGTATACAAGCGTACCGGCGCTGAGGTTCCCTGGACTGAGGGGCGTGATATCTGGTGGCACGACGAGGTTGAGAAATACCCTTCTTATTTCCCCCCCGTGCCCGTGAACTCTGAAGACCCTCTCTTCCTCCTATACACATCTGGTTCTACTGGTAAGCCAAAGGGTGTTATGCACACTACCGCTGGTTACCTGTTGGGTGCCGCCATAACCGGCAAATATGTCTTTGATATCCACGATGATGACCGCTACTTTTGCGGTGGTGATGTCGGTTGGATTACTGGTCACACCTACGTGGTGTACGCACCCCTGCTGCTGGGATGCGCAACAGTCGTCTTTGAAAGTACCCCAGCTTATCCCAACTTTTCACGCTATTGGGATGTGATCGAGAAGCACAAGGTTACCCAATTCTACGTGGCCCCCACGGCCCTGCGACTGTTGAAGAGGGCTGGAGATGAACACATCCGCCATAAGATGGAACACCTGCGTGTCTTGGGATCCGTCGGCGAACCCATCGCCGCTGAGGTCTGGAAGTGGTACTTTGAGAAGGTTGGAAAGGAGGAGGCTCACCTTTGCGACGTAAGTTGCTTTTTCCCCCATGAGCGTCAGCTGGTCTCTAACCTTGGATTTGTAGACCTACTGGCAAACCGAAACTGGCTCCAACGTCATTACTCCCTTGGCGGGTATCACTCCTACGAAGCCTGGTAGTGCTTCTCTTCCGTTCTTCGGTATTGAGCCCGCTATCATTGACCCAGTCTCTGGCGAGGAGATCTCGGGCAACGATGTGGAGGGTGTGCTTGCCTTCAAGCAGCCCTGGCCTAGCATGGCCCGCACTGTGTGGGGTGCCCACAAGCGCTACATGGATACATACCTGAATGTATACAAGGGCTACTACGTAAGATCCCATTTCAATCGTATCGTTGATTCGAGTACAGGGTGACTAACATAGTTGTCATAGTTCACTGGAGATGGAGCTGGCCGTGACCATGAGGGATACTACTGGATCCGCGGTCGTGTGGATGACGTTGTCAATGTTTCTGGCCACCGTCTGTCAACCGCAGAAATTGAGGCTGCGCTCCTTGAACACCGTAAGTCAAATAATTCCTGCTAAGGTATAAAAATGAACTGTGTGCTAATCCTATCGCAATAGATTCGGCTGCCGAAGCCGCCGTGGTTGGTATCGCCGACGAACTGACGGGACAAGCCGTCAACGCCTTCGTTTCACTCAAGGATGCAAATGCGGCGTCTGATCAAGTCCGGAAAGACCTTATCCTGCAGGTCCGCAAGTCGATTGGACCTTTCGCTACCCCCAAGGCTATCTTTATTGTTGATGACCTGCCCAAGACCCGTAGCGGTAAGATCATGCGTCGTATCCTGCGGAAGATCTTGAGTGGCGAGGAGGATAGCTTGGGTGACATTTCGACGGTAAGTCCATTTCCTCGTGATTGATATCGTGTTATCTAACGTGAGACTAACCCTCTCCCCAGCTGTCCGACCCCTCCGTGGTTGAGAGAATCATTGCCACGGTGCATGCTTCTCGAGGGAAATAAGTTATGAACACTACTGGTTAAGGAATGTGGTCGAAAGCCATATATACTGATTAAAACGTGTCACGATGACGATTATCCAAGTTGACTAAATAAATACCTGTTAACTGTGTGGTTTAACCCATGGCACATCTATTGAGATGATGATAAAGCATGATATATATTTAGCTGCCAGTTCTGTGATTCCCATGTTTTGTTGGACTTAGGAGCGGATGTCCGTAAATGACTAGCCATGGTTTATGGTGTTGATAGTACGTTTTTATTCCGAATAGATTGTACTATGGCCCTCTACTAAGTTATTGAGGTGCATGCTTAATGCTCTTGAAGCATCCGTAGTTAGTAGGTAGTGGCTTTGTAGGTACCTTGACCATCTGCCTTCGCTGATTGGACATAGTAAGTTATACTCTTCACGTGACACAACCTAAGGTCCCTTCGTCAAATGCCTGGTAGGTAACTAACCAGTGGACTGGAAGGCTTGATTGAACCTGTTAACAGGTCCGCGAAACAATTCCCTACGTTTGGAAAGGGTCATTGCTCTGACATTGATTCTGGGAGGAGGCAATTCTTTTGGGTCGTGTGAACAATACTGTTATTTTACTGTCGACAACTGGACTGAGGAGAGTCGTCCTGTATCTTGGTAGCAGGCACCTGCACAGAAGGGGATTCATTTCTCTCTTCTCAGGCTCTCTTCATGGCAGCCGCAATTCAGGCAGCAGTGTCACGTGGGGTACTTAGCAACACAGACCCGACAATACCACAAATTACAGTACGATAGCGCTGGCTTAGTGGGGAGAGTAACACAAGTGTGTATTGTATGGTCAACACCAGACCGTTAAACCGCATTAGTAGTCCCGCTCTCCCTGCTGGCTCTTTTCCTTGAACATCCAGTGCGCGTCAGTTTCCTCACTTTCACCTTAACACTTCCTTTCCCTTCTTCCTTGTCACTCCCATCTTTTCGTCCTTCTAAACTCGTCAATATCCTCGCTCTGATGACGCCTACCCGTCGGTAGCTGGTGTGACACTTCTTATTAATTCACTTTTTCTTCTCCGATATCTCTGTGGTTGGCCCACGCTAAGGGAAAAAACACCTTGACTAGCTTGTTCGCAACCTTTACGCACCCTATATTCTAGCGCATTGAAATCGAGTCTTCGAACACCACGCTACGCTCGCATATTAGCTGAAGTTCCGATCGTTTCGCACTAGTTCGCAAGCTTTCGCGACTGCTCGCAACAACCAATTCTCGAGTGAACCGATGAATCTATAATACCTCAAGATACACAGTCATCATGTCGTCTTTCGGCGGATTCGGAGGATTCGGTCAAAACAACCAGCAAAGCTCCGGCTTTGGAACGGGCTCTGGTTTCGGCTCCAGTTCTGGTGGAGGTAGGTCCATTCACCCGTTACGACCCCCAACGCCCTTGCTTCGACTTGACTTTTTTTTTTCTTCGTTGTTTATATATCACTTCCTTTCGTGATCGGCCTTTGGCTGGTGCTTGTGACGTCGACCCGTGGCGGCCCTGTACAACGACCAGCAGTTAAATCAATCCGCGGAGGCCTTCGACGCTGAGCAGCTCAGCAAGCAGCGCCACAAGAGAAAGGATCGCAGCTTTATGACAGTCTCTGACAGTCTCTATCCTATAATCTAGGCTTTGGATCAACCTCGTCCCCATTTGGTGGTGGTAACACTTCAGGGGGCGGTGGCCTGTTTGGAAATACCTCCAGCAGCTTTGGTTCCGGTGGAGGTATGTGCTTGATGGGTTGTGATTCAATGGGCTTAGCGATCCTTTCTCTTCTACGGCCACTTTGGACGGATTCTCTGCAACCCTCCTGCGAAATCTGTCGGCTTTCTGGTTTGAATCAGGATTTTACCGATCGCCTCCCTCTTGGATGCTGCAGAAGGATTCTGTCCTAGAATTGCCGACTACCGGGAGATCCGTACCTAGGATGGCTTTTGTTTTGTTATACTGCCTATTTATGATTTTTTTTTTTTTGTCGTTCACGTCACGAGTTTACTCATTACACGCCGCTGACCTTTCTTTTTCTCTAGGATTTGGAGCAAACACCCAGAATCAAGGGACCTCGGCGTTTGGAACACAGAACCGTCCTGTTAGTGGTTTCGGAACTGGGACGTCGTCCGGCGGAGCCCTTTTCGGAGGCAATACGGCCTCGACCACTGGCGGTGGCTTCAGCGGCTTCGGCGGCTCTGCTGGCACGTCTGGTTTTGGTAGCGGGAACACCAGCGGTGGGATGTTCGGAAGTAAGCCTGCTGGAGGGTTTGGTAGCACAACTGGAAGCGCCGCGGGCACCGGCACCGGCACCGGCTTTGGTGCTGGAACTGGAACTGGTTTTGGGAGCAGTGGTGGATCAGCATTTGGCGGTGGAACGGGAACTGCCTTTCAGCAGGCCGTTCCTCCTTCTGATGGCACCGGCAGTACCCCTTTCAGTGCCTTCACTGAGAAGGACGCAGCCTCTACTGTTATGAACCACTACCAAAGCATTTCGTTTATGCAACCCTATAGCAAGTACTCCTTCGAAGAGCTTAGACTGGGTGATTACAACGCAGGCCGCAGATACGGGAATGGTAGTGGACAGGCAGGTGCCTTCGGCTCTTCAGCTTTTGGAGGAGGCTCCTCTGGTTTTGGAACACAGCAGCCGTCCACTGGGTTCGGTAGCACCTCGTCCCCATTCGGTGGCGCTGCGGCTGCCAGTAGTGCCCCCTCAGCATTTGGCTCAACTCAGACAACGGGCGGTTTTGGCTCAACTACCTCCAACCCTTTGTTTGGGGCTACCAAGCCAGCAAACTCCCTCTTTGGTGGAGGCGCCTCTTCAGGCACGACTCAGCCTAGCCTGTTTGGAACCACTTCAAATACCGCTGGCACTGGTACTGGCACTGGCTTTGGAGCGTCCGGTACCGGGACCGGTAGCGCTTTTGGATCTGGCCCATCGCTATTTGGCAATAATAACCAGCAACAGCAACCGCAGCAAAATAAGCCCTTATTTGGCGGAAGTACTGGAACCGCGGGCACGACAGGGTTTGGTGGCTTCGGTGCACAGAATACTAGCACTTCCACACCATTTGGTGGTACAGCAGCCACTACCTCACCATTCGGTGGCCAACAACAGCAACAGAGTGGCACAAGTGCTTTTGGCGGGTTCGGGCAAAACCAGAACCAGAACCAAACGCAGAACAAAGGGCTGTTCGGTGGATTCGGCGGAGGCACTCAACAATCGTCAACCCCTGCTGGTGGCCTCTTTGGAGGTGGTGCTGCCAACGCAGGATCCTCTCTTTTCGGACAGAATAACCAACAGAACCAGCAGCCAGCTGGTGGTGCACTCTTCGGAGGAAATAACCAGCAGACTGGGACAGGTTCCCTCTTCGGTGGAAACCAACAGCCAGCCCAAAAGAGTCTATTTGGAGGGGGAGCAAACACAGGCACTGGCACGGGTACGTTTGGCGGTTTTGGAAACACCCAAAACCAGCAGACTGGAACTGGTGGTCTCTTCGGCGGTGCTCAGAACCAACAGCAACAGAAGCCAAGTCTGTTCGGCGGTTCCACGGGTACAGGCGGCTCCTTGTTCGGCGGAGGCACTGGAGCTCAGAACACTGGATCGTCGCTTTTCGGTAACATGCAGAACCAGCAGCAACAGACTGGAGGACTGGGGACCTCGGGCCTCTTTGGCGGTTCTCAGCAACAGCAGCCCCAACAAATGCAGCAGTCACAGCCTGCCCCTGGTAGCCTTCAGGCATCTCTTCTCGACGGCAACCCATATGGCAACCAGTCGATCTTCTCAGGTCTGCCCGCGCCGAATACTGCCAGCCCCGGCCCCTTAGCGACTCCGCTTTCTTCTGCGAATAAGCAGAAGCAACGCACACCTTTGCCAATCTACAAAATCACACCCAGTGCTGCCAACCGCCTTGTCACCCCGCCTAAGCCCCGAGGCTACGGATTCTCTTACTCCACTTATGGATCTCCTTCTAGTGCCACTAGCACTCCTAATGGCCTTGGTGGTAGTCTTCTCGGAGGAAGCATGCGCGGCAGCTTCAGTGGTAGCTTAGGCCGTAGTACATTCAGCAAGAGCTTCTCTACGAGCAATCTACGCAAATCGTTTGACCCTGATACAGACAGTGTTTTGTCTCCTGGGGCTCTGTCCTCTGGCAGCTCGCGTCTGTCGAGCGGGAACCTGAAGCGCTTGACTATTGACCGGAGTCTGAGAAATGACCTCTTCACTCGCTCTGCTAGTACGCCTACCACAATCACCAACGGAGATGATGCTGGCCCAAGCAAGGTCAGAAAGAAGGTCAGTTTCGAGTCGACCGCCGAGAACACGGCCGGTGGAGAAATCGTATCCGTGGACTCTCAGAGCCCTGAACCTACCCCAGAAGAACTAGGTTTCTTGCGCTCAATTCGCAAAAATGGCACCCCTAATGGTGTCAACGGCGTCAAACCGGCGGCTGAGATTGCCACAAACCCTGAGATGGAGTCGGTCTCGAACAGGAGAGTTCTCGTCACCGTCCCGGAAGACACTGAGAGCGCCTCGTCTGGTTCCCCAGCTGAGGGTGGCGCGCGACTGCCGTTCACTCCTAGTGGTGATCCCCAGCCAGGTGAATACTGGATGAAGCCAACCCGCGCAGAACTCGCCAAGTTGAGCCGTGAGGAGCTCAAGCGTTTCACTGGTTTGACGGTCGGCCGCCAGCGCTGCGGTGCCGTAACGTTCGATGACCCCGTCGATTTGACTGCACTCGATTTGGATGCGCTCTTTGGTGGCCTCATCGAGATTGGCGTGCGTAAAATCACAGTGTATCCGGATGAGTCCATGAAGCCTGCAAGGGGCAAGGGTCTGAACGTTCCCTCCACCCTACACATCGAAAACTCTTGGCCGCGTGGCCGCGACAAGAAGGGACCTTCAACACTCACCAGCGGCCCACTCTTCGACAAACATCTTGACCGCCTGATGAAGGTCCATAATACCGAGTTCGTTAGGTATGAGACTGACACTGGAACATGGGTGTTCCGCGTCGCTCACTACACGACATATGGCCTTGACTATGATGACGAGGATGAAGAAGGTGAGAGCCACAATCAAAGCACTCTAAGTGCTGCTCCTGACACCCCGACTGTGAAGGCTCCATTCCCTGCCGACCGCGATCTGACCGTTGGCTCGGAACAGATGTCTACCTACTCCATTGACGATTCGTTTGCGAGTTCGGTGGGGGGAGTCGACGACGACACATTCGATTTCAAAAAGCGTAAACTGGTTCCGGGGGCGTTTGGAAACCAGGCGATGGAGACAGTGGAAGAACAGGAGCTAGGTTCGGAAAACGATGAAGACGAGTCTTTTTTAGAGGACGGCTCCATGGGTTCAACTGAGCAGGATGGCGACACCATCACCGAAAGCCAGCAATCTGGCGAGTCAGAAGTTGAATTAGATGAAGGCGAGGAAATGGATATGGCAGGCACCTTTCCCAACCTTGATCGTACCGTGGAGCATGACGATGATGAGGATATGGACAACGAAATTACTCAGCCCTCATTGAAACCCTGGAACACACCCCCCAAGGCCCGCCTTGATCTCACCGGCGACTGGGCTGAACAGTTGCAACGGACCATCAGCCCAAGGAAGCAAAACCGCGATGCCCTCCGTGAAATTCAAGCCAATGCTTTCAACGAACGACTACTCAAAGATGGCACCCCGACAAAGGCAGCAGCAAACGCCCAGCAGAAGGGGTTCAACACTAGTATCGACCTGATGAATTCTTTATTCCAACAGCCTCGTAAACAAGGACAGTCTCCGCTTAAACCGCAGAAGGAGCAACGTAAAGGCTTTGAGGTATGATATCTCTCCTCCTGTTTACTATTCCAACGAGATTGGCTTTTTTGTTGAAAATTCGAGATTACATTGAGTATAAGCTAACCACGCCTTTTCCACAGTGGCCATACAACAAGCAGCCGAAGACCTTCGCCGGGGAGTCAAACGAAATGAGCAAGGATGACTTAGACTTTCACCACTCCTTCAAGCCTCGATGGGGTCCCGTCAGTTCTCTTATATGCGCGAAAAATGATATGAGTGATCAACGGTACGGAGATCCGTATTGGAGGGAAAGCTTCTCTATTTTTAGCGAAGGACGGGATATTGTTGTCCTCGAATCGGGGCGGAATGCGGAACCTCATGAGATGCTTGAAATCCAACGAAAACAATCCTCTATCGCCCGTATTGATGGTCAACCCTTTGCTCGACTTGCGCAAGCAAACTTCGACCAATTTGCCAAGGCGTCAAACTCTACCCACTCCAGCCAGGAACGGGTCATTTGGGAGTTGGCAAACATCTTGTTCAACGACGATGTTGAAGATGACATCTCGGCCGGCGTTCCCCCACAATTTCGACACAAATACCTACATCGCATCAAGAAAGATCGGTTGAGCCGTCTCTGGGAGGGTATTGTCCGTGAACGAAATGCACATGTTGTTGGCAAGGCTGGTTCTCTTGAGGAGCGTGCTGTTTACCTGTTGTGTTCACACCGTGTCGAGGAAGCCTGCAATGTCTTGATGACCAGCCAAAACTTTCACCTCGCCACACTTATCTCGCAGATTGGCCGAGATTTGACTACGCGGCGCGATATGGCCGAGCAAGTTGAAATGTGGCGCCAGAACAATGTCTTTTCTGAGATGAATGAGCCGATTCGAGCCCTGTACGAACTTTTGGGGGGCAACGCTCTCCGCAGTGAAGGGAAATCTGGCGGCGCGCTCGAGGACCGCGCTTCAACATTCACTTTCTCTGAACGGTTTGAATTGGACTGGTTCCAGGCTTTCGGCCTCCGTCTCTGGTACGGAATTAGCGATGATGAGCCCCTGGAGGTCGCTGTTTCAGAATTCGCCCAGGACCTTCGAAGCGGACAGGAGCCTGCATTTCCTTCGCCTTCCCATCAGGACAACGACCGAGGTGTGTGGCATACATCTACTGACACCCTTGGTCACGAGTCACCCCTTTGGGTTTTACTCAAAACCTATGCGGCGACTTTGGGTGCGGCTAAGACTACTGGTGTTCCTTCTCTTGCCTTGCCTGCTGCGTTGCTACCGGAGTCTGTGACTGGAGACAAGCTGTCGAACCGACTATCCTTCCAACTTTGCCAGGTGCTTGCTGCAGCACTCGGTCGATATGAACGTCTCACCGTCAATGCTGCGCAAATGGACCAACTAGTGTGGGATTACGGGTGGGAGCTAAGTGCATCTGGGAACCTCACTCAAACTTTATTCGTCTTGCTTCATCTGTCGCGCGCCACAGACCGCGAGAGGGCCGTAAAGGAGATACTTGCACGGTCCGCTGTTCAGCTACCTGAGCCGCTTACACCGGAAGGCTCTCCGAGTGCAAACTGGCGGCAGCTGACCAATGACCTCCAGCTCCCTGAAAGCTGGATTTGGATGTCCAAGGCTCTTTATGCTCGGGATATTGGTGACGCTGCGCGCGAAGTCGATTGTCTTGTCCGTGGGAAGAACTGGAACGATGCTCATGCCACGTTCTGCCGCATCGTTGGCCCGACGGCCGTGATTGAGCACGATTACAAGACTCTTGAGACGTTGTTGTCCGGCTTCGGAGAGGCGCCAGAACGCAAAGTGCGAGGCTGGGCTAGTGGCGGCGGAGTCTACGAAGATTTCCTCCAGTTGGCGACGGCCCGTGGACGAGACGTTCAACGTCTGAATCGCTTGGTGGATGCGCTAGTGACTATGGGCGAGGCGATCAATACATCTGGTGTAGAAGGATTGGAGGAGCGTGTTGCATTCAAGGAAATGAGCCGTGTTGTTGCTGGTTGGACAACCCAGGAGGACGCAAAGGTGAGCTGTCTTCCTCTTTCGGACCCGGGCGAATAAAATTACTAACCCTCGCTCTCTAGGCAATGGAAATGTCCCGTGTCCTCCGACTTCCTCTTACGGGTGATGCTCGTCTCCTGCAGACGGCGGAGATGGGCAGGCGGTACTATAGCCTTGTGATGGCTGGGGGTTACTGAGATCTGACTCGAGCAATTTAATCCACCTAGATTCGATCGATTCCATGCGTTTGTCTCTGTTGTCTCTACTTTGGTTGCATTATCCCATCCTGTACTCTAGCTTAGCTTATGTTTTCTTTTCTTCCTGCCCCATCCATTTGTCTTTTGTATCGTTGTTAATGAAGCCATGCTGGACGCTGGAGAATGTCATTTGTGTTTTCTATTACATGTCTTGTGCATGGCGTGCCTTATCTAGATAGTTGCTTTATTGTGCAGTAGGTAGATGATATCAAGAAATGGATCTTGCTGAATATTGTGTATGTCGCATGAGAATGCCAATGCCCTAAACTGGCACTGGCGACAATGAGAATAAATGAGTAAATCTGTAACACGACACGAGCAGTACAGTGTAGACGGGTCTTTTCCCCCTCGACGTCTCTTTTTATCTGTGCTGTGCGACAACTGTCATGGAACCTTGACGCCGTCTGCTCTTTCCAAACCTGCACACCTCATCTACCAAGACATTGTCCACCATGGTCTCTGCAAGGTCAGGTTATCGTGATCATTCCCGGCCTTCTATTGACGTGATACTCTGTGCCAACAGGATCACAAATGAGGTTGCAGTCACTTCATCTTCATCCACATCCTCATCCGCATCCTCTTTGTCGTCCGCGTCGTTGAGAGCAGCAGACACCACCATTGAAGCACCATCAGCCACGATGTTGACCACCACCGAACCCTCCCAGAGCCACTCTGCGTTCAGCACCGGCCAGAAACGCTTCATCGTGGCCATGGTGACCCTCGCCTCCTTCTTCTCCCCGCTCTCCGGCCAAATCTACTACCCCGTCATGCCGACGCTCGTCCAAAACTACCATCTCACCAACGCCCTCATCAACCTGACTATCACCGCTTACATGATCATCCAGGGCCTCGCACCTGCATTCATGGGTACCTTTGCCGACACCTGTGGCCGCCGACCCGCATATATCCTCGCCTTCTCCATCTACACCGCAGCCAATATCGGCCTCGCAATACAGAACAGCTACCCGGCTCTCATGGTCCTGCGGTGCATTCAGAGCGCGGGGAGCAGTGGGACTGTCTCTTTTGGATACGGGGTTATTGCTGATATCGCGGCACCGGCTGAACGGGGCTCGTACATTGGGCCTATGGCTGCGGGGGTCATGCTTGCTCCGGCCCTGGGACCTGCTATCGGCGGTCTTCTGGCGAGGTTCTTGGGTTGGCGGAGCGTGTTTTGGTTCCTGGTTATTGTCAGCGGTGGGTATTTGGTTTCTTATGTGCTTTTGGTACCGGAGACGGCGCGTAGTATTGTTGGGAGTGGTGGTCTTTTGCCTAAGGAGCGGTGGAGGAGGTCTGGTGTTCAGTGGTGGCAGCAGAGGAGGAAGTCGGCGTTTGATATCAGCATCAATATCAACGCTGAGCCTGCCGTTGCACAAAACGCGTCAAATGGCATTGCAACAGCTACAGCATCGAAGCTCCAGTTCCCCAATCCCTTCGACTGCTTTGCTATCCTTCTCGAACCGGATGCCCTCATCCTCATCTCGTCTATCGGTCTCTTGATGTTCACCAATGTCGCCCTGCTCACCAGCACCCCAGGTCTCTTCTCTAACATTTACGGCTTCAACACTCTCCAGATTGGGCTCTGCTTCCTGTAAGCCTATTAGCCTCATCCAATCTAACATACTAACTCCAATCCCAGTCCTCTAGGCATCGGTGCCTCCCTCGGCGCAATACTCAACGGCCACTTCCTAAACCGCAACTACCGCCGCCACGCCGTATCCCTAAACCTCCCCCTCAACTCATCCCACTCCACCTCGCTCCAAAACTTCCCAATCGAACACGCCCGCCTCCAATCTTTCTTCCCCTTCATCCTACTAACAATCGCAACAATAACCCCCTACGGCTTCGCCCTACAACAACGCACCCACCTCTCCATTCCGCTGACCTTGCAGTTCGTCAACGGCTTTGCGACAATAGCATGCACAAATACACTCAATACCCTCCTCGTTGATCTGTTCCCAGAATCTCCAGCCACTGCGGCAGCGGCGTGTAATCTTGTACGCTGCTGGCTTGGAGCCGTGGGAGCGGCTACTGTGGATCATATGCTTCGGGAGATGGGCAGGGATTGGTGTTTTGTGTTTTTTGGAGGGTTGATGATGGCTAGTATTGGGTTGGTTTGGGCAGAGTATGTTTGGGGGGTGGAGTGGAGGGAGGCTAGAAGGATTACGAGTGCGAGTGCGGGTGCGGGTGAAAGGGAGCGGGACATGGAGGTTGGGGAAGATACAGGAAAGAATGATATTGGCACTGACATTAGGATTGGTTCCAAGGGTGGGAATTCGCGTGGGATGCCGGTCTAGATACTAGATAGCCTATGGCCGGTTGGTTGGTTTACTTTAACCTTTTTTGACTAAGCCTCTCTTTAAGTGCTGTCTTCACAGGTTGGTATTGTTTTCTGTTGTGTTGACAGAATAGAATGGATTATTAAATGAATTTCAACTCATTTCATTGCTACCGGATTCGATTCAAAGCTGTACATGGTCAAACCCCCAAGACAAACAAAACAAGGCACGAGGACGGAAAAGAGAAATTTGGGGGGTGAGGGAGTTGTGTCAGAAACAAAAAAGGAAAAGATAAGTGAGCCTTCAGCTTCTTATGTAGATGAATACCAGAAGGGGCTCCAGGGGCCAGGCGTTCTATGGATCAACTCTTTTAATAATTAAGAAAAAAGCGAAGGAAAAAAAAAAGTAGAATAATGGAATAATTTACATGCCAGGGGAAATGAGCTTGCCCTCCGCCCGGCTGTTAGGGTGCCAACCACCAGCATATGGCTTCTCACCGTTCAACTCGTGTGAATATTCCTTGATGCGGGCTTCCAGTTCCGGACGGAAGTGGCGGATCAGACCTTGGATGGGCCAGGCGAAGGCCTCACCAAGGGCGCAGATGGTGTGGCCCTCAACCTGCTTGGTAAGTTCCTGGAGCATGTCGATTTCGCGTTCGCGGGCATTGCCTGTCTCGAGGCGCTGCATCATTTGCATGGTCCACTTGCTGCCTTCACGGCAAGGGGTGCATTGGCCGCAGGACTCGTGCCTGTAAAAGGAGGAGAGACGGGAGATGGCGCGGATGATGTCGGTGGACTTGTCCATGACGATGACGGCGGCGGTTCCGAGACCGGTTTGCGAGTCCTTGAGGGCGTCGAAGTCCATGAGCTGGTTGTCGCAGACTGTCTTGGGGATGACGGGTGTTGAGGATCCGCCGGGGATCACAGCGAGGAGGTTGTCCCAGCCGCCGCGGACACCGCCGCAGTGGCGTTCGATCAGCTCGCGGAGGGAAATGGACATTTCCTCCTCGACGGTGCACGGGTTGTTGACGTGGCCCGAGATACAGAAGAGCTTGGTTCCTGCGTTGCGCTCACGACCGAATCCGGCGAACCAGTTGCCACCCCGACGCATGATGGTTGGTGTCACAGCGACTGTCTCGACGTTGGTGACTGTGCTGGGGCAGCCGAAGAGACCGACGGCAGCGGGGAACGGAGGCTTAAGACGGGGCTTGCCGGCTTTGCCTTCGATGGATTCGATAAGGGATGTCTCCTCGCCACAGACGTAGGCGCCCATTCCGCGGTGGATGAACACGTCGAAGTCGTAACCGGTTCCGCAGGCGTTCTTGCCAATCAGGCCCGCTTGGTAGGCTTCGTTGATGGCCCGCTGGAGGACGGTAGCTTCGTGGTAGAATTCACCACGAATGTAGATGTAGGCGGCGTTGGCGTTCATGGCACGGCCGACAACCAAGCAGCCCTCGATCAGCTTTTGCGGGTCCTTGCGCATAATCTCACGGTCCTTGCAGGTTCCGGGTTCACCCTCATCGGCGTTGACAACGAGGTAACGGGGTCTCGGGTCCTTGTCCCAGTCCTTGAAGTTCATGAAAGACTAAAGCATTGTTAGACGGCTTCCGACGACCTGGGTGTTAGAGGTTCTGGACGGTGGAGGGGCGCATACGTATTTTAAACCAGAAGGAAAACCAGCACCACCACGACCACGCAGACCAGAGGCCTTGAGTTCTGAAATAAGCTATAAAACTACGCATTAGCATTGCCAATGGCTCTCCTCTCGAAGTTGGTGTGAACCGGTGAGAATCCCTACCCAATCATGGCCCTTCAGCACAATATCCTTAGTCTTGTACCAATCTCCATACTTCATCGATGACTTCAGGTCGACACCATGGTGTCCGTAGAGGTTCGTAAAGATGCGGTCCTGGTCCTTCAGACCGCCGTGATGGTGTACTGGGGGAGCATTGTCCTGGACCGTCGCGAACGAGCGGGCGGCCGGGGCCTGGAGTCGGAGCGAGCGGGAGGAAAGGGTGACGAGGGGAGAAGATGAAGGAGCCGCCGCTCGAGATATCATGGTGACGATGGCCCAATGGCTGTGGCGGAGGGAGTGAGGAGAGAAAGCACAACACGAGGGGGTTTCGGTGATGGCGTCGAGCTTCAATTCTGCGGTTGCTGAATATCTGGCTTTGCCCGTTCGGTGATTGGACCGCACGCATCACGTGAGTATTAGTCAATAAATATCACGTGATATTATATCACGACAAAAAAGGAAATACTCTGCATAACTTGAGTATACATAACGCACAAAGAACTCGATCGATTATCATAGGATTATTTGAAGTCTCATTGGGGAGTATGGCTGCCGAACATGACTCAAGCGCGGCGTTCCCATGGTAAAATTTCCAACTTTCGAACTATAGACGAGAATTCTAACCTCTACTATAGGCATGTCGAAAATAGCCTAGAGGTCTACTCAACGCTGCTAGAATGGATGAAAACCCAAGGCGGTAGCCTCCATGAAAATGTATATATCAGTCACGATGACAGTCGTGGTACTCATCTCCGGGCAAAGAGCAACGGTGTGCCCAGCAACGCCCATATCATCAAAACGCCCGTCGCAACAACCATGTCCTATTTGAATGCCATAGACCAGCATGCTGGGGAGACGCAATTCCCCGCTCATGGCGTCAAGTTCCCCCCCGCATTTATGGAAAGTGTCGGTCCCGAAGAAGCAGCAATCTTCTTCTTAGTGGGCCAGTATCTGCGTGGCTCAGAGAGCTTCTGGTATCCCTATCTTCGCACGCTTCCTCGGCCGGGCTCCTTGACCACCCTCCCTTATTATGAAGAGGACGAGGATTTGGAGTGGCTGGAAGGGACGAGCTTGGTACAGGCAAGAAAGCAGAAAATTGCTTTGCTGCAGGAGAAGTATGCAGGTTCGTTCAGCGAGCTTCGTAAGTCTGGATTTGAAGAGTCTGAAAAATATTCATGGTAGGTGGACGACTTTGATATTTCATAACCTTACTAACATTTCAGTAAAGGGATCTATACCTCTGGGCGTCTGCGATCTTTGTTTCTCGTGCATTCTCAGCAAAAGTGCTATCTGGAGTAATCCCTGAACTCGGAGTGCCTGAGGAGAATGTTTCAGTCCTTCTTCCTTTTATCGACATCTTGAATCATCGACCTCTAGCCAAGGTGGAATGGCGTGCTGGTGATGAGAACGTCGACTTTGTTGTTCTGGAAGACGTTGGCGCAGAGCAAGAGATTGCGAACAATTACGGCCCTCGCAATAACGAGCAACGTAAGTACTACGAATCTACAATATCTTTCTCGATCGAGCTGACAGAACAGTCATGATGAACTACGGGTTCTGTCTTGCCGACAATCTATGTGACTACCGGACTGTGGGGTTACGTGCACCACCTGGCAGTCCACTGCATTTCGTCCGCGAGCAGCAAAAACAGCTATTCCCAGGCTCTAGCAACGACACTGAAGATCCCTTCTACGTATTCAATATCTTCTACCCTCTCCTAGCCCCGAACATTCCCATGGAGCACTCCATCTTTTCCCCAGCTCTATTCGACGCTGTCTCAGTCCTAGCAGCAAACCAAAGAGAGCTAGAAACACTAGAAGTCTCAGAACATGCTATCCGGATTGCAAATGGCTACGGTAGCTCACGCGCCGCACTTTCTGCAATAAGCCAGATCATCATCGAACTAATCACCCATATCGTGAGACTGAAATCATCAGAACCGTCAACTAAACAACCACGTAATCTCAAGCAAACTCACGCAAAAATCTACCGAGACAGCCAAATCACACTCTCCGAATCAGCCCTTGTCATCGCCGCATGGTCTCTACAGCGTGCCCGTCTACATGGCCTGCAAGGGGGGTGGAACGAAACAAAACACCTCCTCAGCCAGCATATGTCCCGCATACCGCAGGGCAAGTTCCCAGAGGCAGTGCAGTCGCGCATCCAAGTTCGGATCCTAGAACGGCCGTCCATCCTCACAAACAGCGGCGAGCTCTTCGCGTTCAACGAGTTATTCGACCTCCTCCCACCTACTAGTGAAGTTCAAGATTCCGTGCAAAAGTGCTTCAAGACCATCCTTGCAACCACCGCAAAGCGCATCCCAGCGCTAAGAGGCATCGGGGAAAATGCATCCCCCTTCCGGTTTCCGCTCTTCGCTTGCTTCGTTGTTGCTGTCCATGCCCACAGTGCAGAATCCAACGTTAACCAAAGTTTCTTCCTCCCGCCACAGTTGTCCCGGTGGGCTTCCTTCCTGCTTGGCCATTACCCTGCTCCGCCGGATGATGTTGCATGGGCGCTGGAGGATGAAGACGATGAGGACCTGCTGAGTGAGTTTGATGAGGTCCTTGAGAAGTTACGCGTTCGGAATCCGCAGACCTTTGGGAACTTGGAGCAGTACACGGGTGGGGATGCAGATTCTTGGTGGCTGTCTTCGAATTGGTTGCGTTGGGCGTGGATGATGACGGAGCAGGAGTGTGTGCAGGTGCCGGAGGATCCGCTGGCGCAACTTGCACCTGGGGATGGGGGTGCAGATGGGAATGTGATGTTGTCAACGGAGACGTACTTTTATATCCCACAGGAGTGAGGTGGAAGTTGGAATTGGGAGTGTAATGTGATTTCGATAACCTCCTCTTAAAGCATGCTATTATTATTAAGATGTAGTATATTAAGTATAAGAGACAGAGTCTCCCAAATCACATTAATATCTTCTTCCAGCTTTTGTAGAGTACTCTTTTTAAAATGGATAAGCCACCTGACGCCCGGCAACTTAAATCTGACCCTTGAGTCCGGTGCTTTGATTTTGTCTTAAAATTTATAGTATTTGGCTTGTAAAGCGAGGACCTGTGAATTCCCTGTTCGACTTAGTTTTGCTGTTTTGGGGATAGCCGCCCGATACGCCGTACTGTCATCACCGCCCGCCAGCATCTCCGAGTATATAAGACCCGTCCTCGCTGTTCCGACCTTCATTCCTCCCAACTTCCTCTTCTTCCTTGACCTCCCCTCCCATATTCTGCACCCACCCCATACACTCGTCCTCGTACCTCACCCTCCAAAAATGGCCCCCCTTTTCCTTGTCGGAAATTGCGGCTGCGCCCTGTTTTCGTCGCCTCCACTTCCGGATTCCCTTCCCCGTCGACTTTGACCGATCAACGAGTTTGTAATTGTGATTAAGGTGCATAAGTGCTGGAATCATGGCCTTTGTTGAAACTTGGTGTGGCTGGCCAGGACTAACTGTCCACTTAACGTGCTTGCTCCTTCGGTAAGTACATTATCAAACAACCCCTTAGGATCATTCCAAGGGCAAGGCGTCTATTATAACGCACTACCTAGCTATCTGTGATCAGTTGAGGATCACAGCTGACACATGCCGTTATTTAGACCAATAACGTAAATCCCGGTCGGTTCGTAGTTCCCGGTCGGTTCGCAGAACTCCAAAAAATTCCGACGCGTCTACCACCTACCATCTTTAACCACCCACCATGCCACGAAAAGCGCGTAAATCAAAGCA